>JAYMTK010003515.1:0-12202 GCA_036897405.1 Pelargonium myrrhifolium | reverse complement strand
TCACGACTGGTCCTGTACGAGGTATCTTTTTTTTGATGTGATTTTGTTATTTTTACTTTTTTTTTTGAAAGTGTTATCTCTACTAATTAATTGGTTTTTTTTTTTACTTTCAAAAAAAAAATTGGTTTATTTATTTATTATTATTATATATATTTATATATCATTTTTTAGCCTGTAATAATATCATTAAATTAGGTAAACGTTGCATATCTTCTTTTTATATTTTATTTTGGAAAATAGTTTGATGACATGACAAGCATGTGAAGTTGGCATCAACTAAATTTGGAACAATATAAACATATTTGGAAAAAAGAAAAAAAAAATCAAGCCACTGCCTCTGCACCTTAATTTGACATTATAAATGTCAATATAACATATTTGGAAAACCAAATTGAAACATAAATCAAGTTAGATACCAATTTGGAATACTCTTGGTGACTGGACGAACACTTTCCTAATTAATCTCTCTCGTCAAGTAAAGATTATGTGGGTTCATTTGACGTTCCTTGCTCCTGTGGGAGGAAACTTGAGCACTTCTAGTATACTCCTATATATGGCTAATCCATGTTCAAGTGGCTAACGTTTCTGTTTCGGAGGAGAAAAGGAAAGGATCTTTGGTCGCTTGAACCCGAACTAGAACTTGATGACTTGTTTCGGTTGGCTCCCAAGTTTTCCTAGTGCCTTATCCAATGCAGTGTGAAACTCGTCGAAAGGAGCTAGCTCCATCCTGCAAAGAGTTATGGGAGTCGATACACGAATGAGGTTATAACGAAAAGGAGCCAATATACTCATATTTTAGTTTGCATGAAAGATAACATACTCGTATTTCAGTTTCTTTTCCACCACAAGACCCAGAAGGTAATCTATCATATTTCTCGACTGTTCTGCTTTATCCGAACCCAGCCATTTCTGCAACCAGAATCCTTTCAAGGAAAGATCCTGCAAACACGGAATAAGGAGATGTGAGTGATCAGCTTGTAAGGCGAAGCACAATCACAATAGTTGTTCTCAATTCAACCCAACAAATGTTCAACTCTGAGGATATATCATATATATACGTCATGAAAGCATTTTTTTCTGTTTTGCCCAGTCCAAATCACACCAAAACATTTCAGCTTCCTAACAAAGCATGCCCTCTATACAAATTTTCTTGGTATTGAACTTCCAACAAATTGCAACCAGCAAAAAAAGCCATGACTTACCTTAAAAATGAAAGAAGAAGTTGATACTGTGATGGGTTTCTTAGACATTCCACCATATGTTACCATAGTTCCTCCTTGTCTGAAAGTAAAACATTATTAGCTGCGAGGGACTGATGCGAAGCTATTAAATGTAAACATCATGGAAAATGAACACGTTTAATTTCACAAGGGAATATTGCTTTACAAGACATACCTCAAGAATTTGAGAACCAAAGATGCAGAATTACCACCGACACAATTAAATCCCAAAGCTGGTTCAGGTAGATTAGCCTAGTATCAAGGAATTAGTGTATGATAGAATTTAAGAGCATAGTAAAACTCAAAAGAGAAGAAACAAAACATGTCTATGAGAAAGAATCAACACCACCCATACCATAGTCTATAGATATGATAAACTATTCTGAGCTGTAACGATGATCATACCAGGAGACCTTTGACATTCCTCACTTCCAGTTGGCTCTCAGTGAACACCTCATCAGCACCTAGCTCTTTAAGTTTTTCTTTTACTTCATCGGACCCAGCCCTGCAGCAAGTATCATGGATAATGAAAGTAAGATAACTTGCAGATCTATTAACAGTCTTCCTATGGTATATAATTTCTCATGTGATTAAGGAGTAAAAAATTTCAAATCATATCATTCAGTGTTAGATGCTTATTACAAACATCCAATAGTGAAGTGTGTAAACGAGTTAGTTCAATATCAAGCTAGAGCAATTACACGCATAATGTTTTTATTTAAATTGGTACTAATTTCGCACTACTGCAATCTTCAAAAGTGTGCAGATTCAGAGAAAATAATGATATTATACTGAACTTTAGGGTTACCACCTGTCCCTTGTTATGTTAATGCTATGGATGCCACGATTTTGTGCAAGCTGGATGATGCACTGTCCAACGATGCTTGTAGCCCCATTTTGAACAATAGAATCTTCTCCTGTTGACGCCCAACATAGTCATGAAGACGGAAGAAAACACGTACAAAATATCTTCTTCTTTTTTTCTTCAGAAGAATCAATTTTTTTCTTAGTCAAGCAACAATTACCTGAATTTAAAGTCACAAAATCTTCAAGCATTCTTAGAGCAGTCAAAGGATTCACAATAATCGTAGCAGCATATTCTATAGGTGAATCCTTATTAACCTTGTGCCAGGCATTCTGCTCCTTTACCATGTAAGTCTGCCAAGTCCCTAAGAAGAACAATCCAATTGAAACAAGCAAAGTTTCAGGCGATGCTCTTCGAGAGCCTAGTAATAACAAAATGGTTTACTCTATAAATGGATTAACAGTTTGGCTATGATCCAAATAATAAACAGGGGAAAGAAACTAGCACATCACTCAACTTTCAATCAATAATCCATCTCTCAAATACAAACATTTCCACATGAGAATATGTTCTATATGAAGTTGCAGTTGCAAAGACTTAACATCATTTTTCTATAGGGTTGAAGAATAGCACTTCAGATCTGAGCAGTGGTAACAAGAAGACCAAAACAGCAATTTCCAATCAGAATATGAAAGAAACTGATAATCATGTGGGAGACAGAGACACTGAAATCAACAAAAAGAATGTACCAGAAGTAGGCGGGAACGGAATAACCCGATCGCCCGGTGAGAGACCCTTAACTGCAGAACCAACAGAATACACCTCACCAACACCTTCATATCCTCCAACTGCAGGCACTTCCGGCCTCACAGGATATACACCTACAAACAAATGAAAGTGAGGGAAAACTAAACAAACACTACCTCACTAATTTCCTAGGTTTCATTCTTTTTCTCTTCCATTTTCCTAGCATCCAAACAAAGAGTAGTAAAACTTTTTTCCTCTTCAATTTTAACCTAAATTGAGTGTAAAGAGACTAGTATTGACTATTTAATAAGAAACTGGAACCTTGAATTCTGTTGATATCAGAAGGATTGATCGGAGCAGCCAGCATTTTGACGCAGACGTCATTGTCTTTAACCTCAACTGGAGGTAGCTCGATCACTCTGCAAAATCGTCATCGTCATCAGTCTAAGCTCAAAATAGAGAGAAACAGAGATAGAACTGAAGGAATTCAAAACCTAGTGACGGCGTCAGGTGATCCATGTTGCTCGTAGACGACCGCCTTAGACGGCGGCGACATGGTGGCCGAAAAGGCTCTGACGCTTAGGGTTCGGTCCCGAGAAGCAAAGCCCCATGAAACCTTACTAAGAGAATACGAGGAAGACGATCCATTGAGAGCTCTCAGAGCAGCTGTTCTCGCCGCCAACGCCATTTTCACTCCCTTCGCTCACTCTTTCCGGTCAGCTATATCGCCTGAAACATTGACGTTGGCAACGACATCGTTTTGTTTCGCCAAGAAATAACAGCCATAGGCCCATATTTGTTTAGAGAAAAGGCCCATTGAGCTCGATAACCTTCTCATCTAACTATTAGTGGGCCTTGTTATTGGGCTTTTATGCGGCTCGGGTCCATTTTAGTAATTTTAGATAGAAAATGGGGCAAGTGGTATGAAGTCTTTATTTTGTGATTATAGCTATATTTAGGCCCATCATAACTAATCATTGATAGGAGCAGGGTGGTCCTTATGATTTAAAATATTAGTTGAAATTTGATCTATATTCTCTACTTAATTAGTATATATTTTGATGATACACAAATGTTTTAAATTTCATGTAAGTTTCGCATGTCAATAATGGATATACAATTACTCATGATAAACAAAATGGAATAGAAGTTTGACCACGGTTGCATGCTTGACTTGACGTTACCACACTCGTGTAGTCGTGTGACCAATCAAAGTTGTTTCGTTTTATACAATTTTAGACTTCTAAATCTTGAAATATCAATAGTATCTTAGTCCATTAAAACTACTTATACTTATTTTATACATCAACTCAATTAAATGAAAGTTGTTACATTTCATCAACTAATTAGAATGTTTATCTCTCACACACACACACACATATTTGTATTTAAATAAGAGAACAAAGAGTCGTGTGATCATTACTACCTTTTGCTAAAAATCGCATCAACACTGCTATCTTATTGGAAATTCTAAATTTGAAAAAGCTAACGATTTTGTTTTAATAGAATGACTAGATGAAAGTGTTTAATTTGTACATTTTTGGTATTTTTGTGTTAAGTGCATTTTTGGAGAAAGGTGTGATCGTATGAGCATGAACGGATGAGATAGGCATATGCACAAAGATGAAGTTGGGGACACGTTCCGGTGTTATTTTTGTTCACGCCAAGAAGAAGTTATTACCATTTTTGTAGATATATGAAAATTGTACATAAACTCGATAGAGACCCGCAATTTTTGTCTCCATGAAACGAAGATATAAACTTTTTAAAAATATTTCTCCGGCATCCCGTCTCTAAACGTATTGAACTTTCCAACACACCTCGACACATTTAAGAAATATATGAAGTTATATACACTACTGTTGTGTCACGTTAAGACATATAATGCCGGGTGTAAAATAAACACATAAGGTTCTTTTCTTTTTTAGGCAAATCACATAAAAATAGAGTATAGATTTATTTTATTTTTGGAAACCACCCAAAGTGGATAAGAGTTTGTCACCCACACACAAAAAAAGGAAAATGATGTGGACAAGTTGAGAAGGGAAAAGGATATTCTCGTCATTTCAATAAACCACGAGCTCCCAAGCCAAGACAACCTGGACCCGTACTGTAAAGTGGCAAGCTCTAAAACGACATCGTGTATACGTGTTCCGCCCCTAGATTTTCCAGTACATCGAGACCTTTAACTGTTCGTGAGTCGAGCCACGTGGGCATCTCCAGATCTAAAGGATCAATTCAGATTCGGCATGTATCTCTCAACTCCAAGCTTTTGATTTTGTCCACGTCACCCAATCAATGGCTCTGGTCTGTCCACGTAGGCCGGGCCGACATCCGACGTGGCTGTCGGAGCAGCTCCACCTCCATTTGTTACACGTCATTGTCCCCAAATGAATAATATCTTCTCTGAGTCTCTCTCCACAAACCTCTCTCCCTTAGCTTTTTTGGTTCTGCTCCTAATTTCTTCACCAGTCAAGCTGTTTTCTGGAGACGCTTTTGAAGAAGAAAATAAATTAATCGGAAAAAAATTATTATTTGAGCGGATATTTTCAGAACCAGATTAGAGCTCTGATCTATTTTTTATCTGTTCAGTGGAGGTCGATAATGTCGATTTTGCTCTCGTTTAAGACGCTGAGAAGGTGGATTTTGATATCTTTTGTTGAAGATCTACTTGAACTGTTGTGTTTTTTTCTCAGTTTGAGTAAATCTGATGGTTATATTTGTTGCTTTCGACTTTGGCTGCTGAGAAATTACAGTAATTTAAGGTCTTATTAGTGAAGTAATTGGAATTTTAAGTTTGGAATCAGATTTGTGATTTGAAAATATCAGAAAGCTGTAGATTCATGGATTCAAGATTGTTGCTTCTTGTGCAACAGCGGATAGATTGTTTATTTGTGTTATTGTTGCATATTTTGAGTTGAGTTTAGTATTAATGTTTTCACTATTGCAGTTGTATTATTGTGTATTCCTTATAGTTACTGTTTTATATTCAATCTACTTAAATTGGTTGACCCTTGTGATTTGTTGCTTGCTGGTAGTGTTGTTATGTATCTTCAGTGTATTGTGTATCTGCTCTAAGATACTGTGTTTTCATTTCTGTAGGGTTTTAAGCTTTCGAGGAAGACACGCTGTATGGAGGCGATTTGAGATGGGTTCTTCTTATTATCTATAGGGCCTGATCCATTTATGATTCCTGACATAACTTTGGTTTTCTTATAACTGGGTCTGAGGTACTTAATTTCCATGTCTGGATGAGGTTGAATGTCTTTTCTATTTCTGTCTTGTTATAATTTTGGGCATTTAGTGCTTTGTTAACTTGTATGATATAGATTACTTATAGAAATGATAAATGGAATAATTTAAGTTTGGTTGAAGTAACAATTATCTATAATTGCAGTAACTATTGTAGCTGAGATGTATAATTGGTGCTTCATTCTTATATGATGCAAGTGGGTTTCATGCTGTAGGATTTTTTGAAGAATTATTTTGCTCAGACTGTCGTTCAGAATATGGTGAATTCACCTTCTCGTCATTCTTGCTTCAACGATGATTGGATATAGAGTTTATGTGTACAGTCTAATTTTTGAAGACAGCGATATGTACAAGTTTCATTTTACATTAGATAAACGTGCTTTGTTTATGCATTTATTGAAACTGGTCCTTTAGCATCTGGTTGATTGGGCTGCTCCGATGAAGTCTGATGATATTGGGGATAGAAGATTGGTGGAACAAAATAATCATATGTGTTACGAACAGAAGGAAGTAAGGAATGGAGTGGTTGGTGAGGGGAAAGGTTTAGATTCATCTGGGGAAGGTGAATCGAGGATCAATGCCGTAGCTGTGGATGTGAACAGTGTTCCTGGCGGGTCAATCCAGGCCCAGGAAGAATTGCAACTGATACCTCAGCAGCTGCCTCAGGGCCCTGCAGTACATTGGGAGAAATTTCTCCCTGTTAGGTCACTGAAAGTTTTGTTGGTGGAGAATGATTATTCAACACGCCATGTTGTCAGTGCTCTGCTACGGAACTGCAGTTACGAAGGTTAGTAATTCATCTTTTATTACTACAGTTTTGAGAAATTGGAGACAGAGAAAGAACTTTGCAACCTGATCAAATTTCTTCAAAAGATTTTTCTAATACCAAGTTTGAATTGCTATTTTTTCATGTGATACCATAGTACACTTTATGCGATCTGAATCATTAAGATGAACAGTTGCAAATAACTCTAAAACTGTCGCAACTCATTAAGTCATGCGTTCCTTTTGTTGTTAGTGGACATTTGTGTTAGTTGATGGTATAATCATTGAAAAATATATAATGTTATAAAACTAATTTATGACCTCTTATTCAGCATTTTTTAAATCTTCATTCTTTTATTTTGCAGTTACTGCTGTTTCCAATGGTTTTCAAGCTTGGAAAATCTTAGAAGATTTCTCGAATCATATTGATATTATTCTAACTGAGGTAGTAATGCCTTTTATATCTGGAATCGCTCTGTTATGCAAGATTATGAGTCACAAAACTTTCAAGAATATTCCTGTAGTTAGTAAGTATCATCTATCACCTTTCTATGTTATTGTCATGAAAATGCAATGTAGAGTTTCATTTGATTATTTCTCATTAAATGTTTTTTATCACCACGCCTGACATGCTCTTGATGCAGTGATGTCATCTCATGATTCTATGGGTATTGTATTCAAGTGTTTGTCAAAGGGCGCAGTTGACTTTTTGGTGAAACCTATACGGAAGAATGAACTTAAAAACCTTTGGCAGCATGTTTGGAGGAGATGCCACAGTGTTAGTCCTTCTACATTTTTGCTTATATTTTTAATAATATTTTATCAACCTCTTTATTTCATTGCATTTGGTTATATGTATCTGGTTCTGTGGCATATTTATACCACAGCTAGTTTATATTACATGTTTGGTCGTTTTATATTCAGTTGATTTTTCACTCCCTTGAGCTTGAGTTAATTTGTTACTTTTTCTCAGTCCAGTGGGAGTGGGAGTGAGAGTGGAACACAAAGTAGAAAATCGGTGAAGTCAAAAAATTTTGACGAGTCGGATAACAATACTGCCAGCAGTGATGAACAAGATGACCGAATTAATGGTCTGAACATTCGGGATGGAAGCGATAATGGCAGTGGCACTCAGGTGAGCAACTTCTTTTAAATTACTTGGGTAGATTTGGTTAGGTACGTGGATTTTAGCTACTATTCTCAGTAAGCATTTTTAGTGTTTTAATTTGGGCCAAAAAAGTATGGAAAGTTTCTTAATGTGAGATAGGCAATAGCACATAGAAATGTTCATCTTCGTTAGAAAAAGAAGTTATTATCTTTTTATTTTGATGAACATGCTTGATATTGCTATTTTGCCCTCCTCTCTTATTCTATCTTCGGGTTGTACTCTGTAGAGTTCATGGACTAAAATGGAAGCTGAAGCTGACATCCCCCAACAAGTATCAGCCTGGGAACAGCTGACTGATGCTCCTGATAGCACTTGTGCTCAGGTGATTCATACGAAGCCGGAAGCAATTTGCAACGAATGGGCGCTTGCTGCTGAAACAAAAGTGTGTCAGGAGCATGATGAACAACTAGGTATGCCATAATGATATTCATGTATATTTTGCTTATTTGGATTATCTCTTCTTGTCATTACCATGTTAACACTTTTTGCCTTTTTCTGGAAATGTTAATGTGGGCGAAGAATTGGATATACGGGTATCTGGTCATTCAGAATTACAACTTGAATATCAACATGAGAAGTTATCTGCCCAACCCACAACCAAAAGTCAGAATATATCGCCTGAAGTAGATAGTAAGCCAATAGACGAAGGACTAACAGAACAGAACAGTGAGATTTTAAGTGGCAAATCAAGGGCCCAAGATCACAATGGGAGTTGTGCAATTGTTGGTTCCACAAACCCACAATTAGAGAGCAGAGCCTTTGATGGTCCAAGTGGCCTTACTAATATCTCACAGTTCAAAGATAAGGCTAAGTGTGATTTCCGGGAACTACCATCAGTTGAACTGAGTTTGAAGAGGCTGAGAGAAGTAGAGGATACTGGAAACACTGAACATGATGGCCACAATGTTTTAAGACAATCTGATTTGTCAGCATTCTCAAAGTAAGCAAGAACTTGCAGGTTTTGAATGCTTATGTGAAGTGTTGCAAATATGTTCCAGTTACACTAAATATAACCTGCTTTATTTATCATGCAGATACAATTCTAATTCTTCAGCTAATCAGGTAATGTTCTGTGGCGTTTCAGACAATTTGTACCTCTTGCTAACTTGAGGAAACTTTTCTCTGTGTGGAGCAGTTGTGTGTGGTTAGCTTAACACATTTGATGCAAATTGGTGCTACAATCATTAGTTTCATCAAAACAATTGCAACACTTCATGTATCATTATGTGGTTGATAGTGGTTAGCTATCTGCTGCTGGTGATGGTGACTGGAGAAAAGTAAATCTAGAGGAGCATATTCCTTTTAGTTCCTGGTTTAATGTCTTTTCTGTTGTTAATCAGGGTCTCACAGGAAATGTAGGAAGCTGCTCTCCAGTTGAGAATAGTTCAGTTGCTATGAAGACAGAAACGATGCAAAATTTCCCATCTCATTCAAATAGCACTCCGCCAAATCAGCAATCAAATGGGAGTAGCAACGTCAACGACATGGCCTCAACTAAACATTCCATTCTCAAGCAAGAAGCTCCTAATGAAAAGTCAGAATCCATATTAGCATTCAAATGCTTGCACACTTCTGCCTTCCAACCTGTGCATAACAGTCGTACTTGTCCACCAGAGCAACTACCACCTGGGAAGACAGATGATGTGGGACTTGGCACAAATCACGCACAACTTAAAGGCTCGCAACAGCAGGTCCAAGTCCAGCATCACCATCATTACTACCACCATTATCACCACCATGTCCACGATCTGAATCAGCATAAGCAAGACAATGACAAAGATTGCTCATTGAAGAATATGGCAGCAGCTGCTCCACAGTGTGGATCATCAAATGCTTTTGGTGGACCAATGAAAGGTAATACTGGAAACTGTAGTGTTAATGGGAGTGGTTCAGGTAGTAACCATGGGAGCAATGGACAGAATGGAGGGAGCACAGCCTTAAAGGCTGAACCTGTAAATATAGAAAGTGAAAATGGAGCCGCTGCAAACAGTGAACCTGGTGGCATTAGTGGGAGAACCGGTAGAGATGCAGGAGATGAAGACCGGGTTGCTCATAGAGAGGCTGCCTTGTCCAAATTTCGTCAGAAGAGAAAAGAGAGATGCTTTGAGAAACGGGTAACATATTTTCAGCTGTTTTTCTTTCTGCGAACAACCACATTTTCACTATACTTTACTGGTAACTAGGTTTGCTCATTGATTGACTTTGGTAGTGAGTTTTATTTTATTTATTTAGTTTCTCCATTTGAACACACACACACACAATGCTGGGTTAGCGACTTCCGAACAAGTGCAGTTAAGGAAAATATAGTAAGTTTCATCCTTCATGTGGTAAACTCATATTCTGTACCGTCCAATGATTGCCATTCCTTCAACCATTAGCTTTGTTTTTCCATCATATTAGTCGTAGCTTCATAGTATATTGAAACCAGCCATGTCCTATGGCCAATAAAATCACAGTAGAGTAATATTTTCACATTTAATCTTATTGCTAAGTGCTAACCCATTTCTACACCCTTACATTTCTCATCTAAAATTTCTAGCTTCCTCGGGTGTTTGATGAAACATGGCCCTTTTGTGTTTGTTTATCAGGTCCGATACCACAGCAGGAAAAAATTGGCAGAACAGCGACCTCGCGTCCGAGGGCAATTTGTTAGACAAACAGTGTATGTTATCCCGAACTGCAATACAGGTGGACACTTCCTTTGATAAATACAATAATTTGTTCTAATTAATGGCTTGTTTTCTCAGGTGTGATGCAAACTCATCAAGAGACAACCAGAGCAATGACATTGTCTCCGATGACAATTCTTGTGACAGCATTCAATGACACGAGCTGGAATGCGAATCAATAACGCATGGGGTGTGTGTGTGTGGATTTTGTAAATGAGATAACCACTAGCTGTGCCTGTAGAGGACTCTTCAGATTTGATTGCATTTGATAACTTTGGGAAAGAACATATACATTAGACTCTTTTTTCATGGATATGGCTGCTATTCTTAAATATGTTGAACTTCACTTTCAGTCATAAATTTCATGGTTTGCCTGTTTTTGTTGTTAATATATGATGTACTGAATTGAGGTGGTTGGGCAATACTATTGTCTACCCATTATTGCTTCATTTTAAGGTTGTTTTGTGCTATTTAGGTCTCTGCTTCAAATCCTTGTATTGCTCAAACTTGTCTCTTTCTTTTGGTCTCAAAATTAGTGTAAATAATTGAGTAATCACATTTATGTAATGCCAAAATGACCCCATTTGTCCATGAAACTCAATAATTGATGGATCAAAAGTTCAAAACCTTGTCAATATATTGATAACTAGTAGTGAAAATGAGGTCCTCCATGATTGTATTTGAGAGTATCATGTTTACACTAAAAAATCCAGCCAAAAGGTAAGAGAGGAAAGATCCATGCTCTTTCTAGACTTCAATTCCTACCAATAAAATTAAAATTGATGGCTAATCAATCACACATACCAACAAGTTATTACCACTAGAGAGTAGAAGTAGAGGCGGCCAGCTTTTGTAACCAATAATTAGTCAACTTTAAGTCTTTTAACCACAACATGTGCTTTAATTAAACATGAGATGGCCCGAAAACAACACTACACAATTTCAAAATCAAACATGCATTGATGAGAATGATTGAGGTGCCTCCAAATTTGACTTATCACTCATTAGGAACCACATCTTCACCTTCCTTCCTTTCCATTTTCCATTTTATTCTCCTAAAATTTGTGTGTGTGTATCTATAAAGTAAAGAGCTGTCAGACCAAAGTTAAATAAAACACACAAAAAATGAATTTAAATGTCTACAGACGCTAAGTCGAGACATAAAAAAGTAGATTCATATGCCTACAGAGAGACAAATATAAATGTTACATCGTGGGTTGACATCTTCTCGTTGACTTGATTGAGTTTCGACCCATAAACTTTTTTTATGAAATTTTTATATTACATCCGTTTCGTTTTAGAGATTTTTACAAATATTAAGAAAAATACCGTATGTTTCATAAATAATAAAAAAAAAGGTCTCTATTTAGTCCATGTACTATCCAAAATGGATCAGAATGGTCCATGTACTTTATTTTGTTAAAAAATAGTCCCCGCAGTATCCAAAAATGAACCCATTTGGTCCCTCCGTCCAATTCCGTTAAAAACTTACCGTTAAGTGCCTACGTGGAACCTCACCCTTCCACCTCACCCTCCACATCACCGAAAAAAGTCCCTATTTAGTCCCTGTACTATC
>JAYMTK010003514.1:0-12202 GCA_036897405.1 Pelargonium myrrhifolium | reverse complement strand
AAAGTTTAGGGGTGCTAACTGTTTTTACCCCTTACTTCAGGGGTGCTTACTGTATTTCCCCCCAAAGACAATACAAGGCCGGGATAGAGTTCAGTATCCCGACCCGACCTTTTTGCGGGCTCTGGTTGTGTTGGCCATAAAGTCTCGCACCTTGGCCACCAATTGAATAAAAAATTTATACAGCACATCGGTTGTGGGCCTTATTTACATCAAGTGGGCTGGGCTTGACCCAGATTAAGTTTGCCAACTGAGCCTTTCCCAATTGCAATATTTGCTATAGTGTCCCGTCAGTAATCGAATTTCAAAATACACCCACAAAAAAGTCCAATATTTTTCACAGAGCCCCAACCATAAAACGACATCTACTTTTCCTCCTAAAAACGAAGAACGCATCACCGGAGTTCTCCACAGGCTGCAACGCCGGTCGCAGCGTCGCTGTCGCCGACTGAAAAACCGTACAAGTATGAATCAATTACTGTTATTCAATTATGCCGTCATTGATCAATTTTGCAAATTCCCTTGTAACTCGCTTCACCAAAATTTGCATCAATTTTCGGTTTCAGTAGAATCTAGAATTTTAATGTTAATTGAAAAATAGACTGCTTTTATGTTGAATTCGTGAGAAAGGGTAAAGATTATGCGTGAAAACAAGTTTTTTTGTGTAATGTAGTTTTCCATTTTGTTTGAAGTATATGATTCGTTTATGCCGAACAGAGGGTTAAGGTTAGGTTTAGGTTTAGGTTTAGACTTAGAGAACTAATGGAGAGGCCTGTAAATGAGTTGATGTGAATTAGGATTGTACTTTGTTTATGGGTTTTGAATTGCCTCAGCTCAACAGTCAACTCTAGTGTGGTTTTTGAATTTTGCATTTCTAGATTGATATACAATGAAATCATAGTTTTTGGTATTTAAGTTTCTTTTAGTTTTATTTACTTTCTTAAATTATTAATTTATTGTATAAGTAGGTCATGAATATGTGTTTTGTGAATGCCTTATGATACGCGACATGTTGCATGATTATTGTCTCTATCTGTGCTTTGACAAGATTGGAGTTTTGCTGATTTCGGTCCTTTTCTATGTTTCAAGGTTCAAAGCTGCTATAAAAATGTCATTTTATTGATGCTGGGGGATGCTTCGGCTTTTAGTAGTCTACTTGTACTAGGGTCTTAAGATCGGCTTCTAGTTTGTTTGCATATATGCTATATAGAATCTTCTGAAGATGTCTTCTTGTTCAAATGATCAATCAAAAGAACTTGGGTGCCTCGGGCACGAATGTGTTGTATCTGATAATGCAAACTTAACTGAATGCCGGGAAAGTCCGGTGGGAGCTGAGGAGGATGAAGATGAGGAGGAAGATATAGATTTCAATCCTTTCTTAAAGGAAACCCTTTCACCTGAAGCTTCTTCAAGTTTGAGTTCTGAAGTTGAAGTTCTGGATGCTAATGTAGTTGATGGTGAGGGAAACAATTTTGAATCTGCAGGCATTGGTTCGTCAAAGCTTGCCATTGATGCTAAGAAATTCGCTGTTGGAGTGTCTGAAAATGATGACGAGGAGACTGTAATGCAAACTACTGTTTCTTCCAGAGGACAGTGCCAAAAAGAACCGCAGAAAGCTCAGCCCAAGAGACCCAAGAAGAGAAAAGTCATTTCAAGCTCTCCAAAGGAAATCAAAATTGCTGGGGAAAAGGAGATTGGCTCAAGCAGTGGAACTGATGTTAATGATCCAACGGTACGAGAGGTGAGTAATGCAACACCTCAGAAGCCCTCAATAGATTTGGATGATGACGATGCCATTTGCAAGCGGACTAGGGCCCGCTATTCACTTGCAAGTTTCACGCTTGATGAGCTTGAGACATTTCTTCAAGAAACAGATGATGATGATGACCTTCAAAATGTTGACGATGAAGAAGAGTACAAGAAATTTCTTGCTGCTGTTTTACTGGGTGGAGATGGTGATGGTCATCCAACTCAAGAAAATGAAAATGTGGATGACGAAGATGAGGATAACGATGCAGACTTTGAGATAGAACTTGAAGAGGCACTTGAGAGTGACCCTGATGATAGTGCAAAGAATAAAACCCAAATGGATGAGCACGAGGGAGGTGGGCGACGGCCAGAGACGAGGCAGAATCGACGTCAAAAAGCTTCCTCCCAAAATAGAAAGAACCTCTTAGGACAGGCAAAGAGGCCCCTACGCCCCCTCTTGCCAATTCTTCCAAATGTATCAAATGGACCTTTCTTCACCCATGATGGGAAAACTCTGATGCCTGAAAATGCTTCAAGTTGTCATTCTTCCAGAGCAGAGGATTTTCATGTAAACGGATTTTTTCCACATCAGATAGGGCAATTGCACTGTTTGATACATGAGCACGTGCAACTTCTTATTCAAGTATTTTCTCTCTGTGTTCTTGATCATTCTCGTCAACACATAGCTTCCCAAGTAGAGGGATTGGTTCTAGAGCTGGTTCATAAACGCGATCAGGTACTGACATGGAGAAATGTACCATATGCTGATTTTCTCTTTCAGCCCCCATACGTTTGCCCATCAGCTGTTGATCAGTTGCCCAAAGATTGCCTGATTCAGTGCACCTTTGGATCATCCAATACATTTGATGCACAAGTCACTTGTTCCCCGTCCCACAATCAGATGCCAGGTTCTAGGAGTCCGAATCTGGAGGTTGGTACATTACAACACGTCGAGAGATCTCCCTGGATGCCTCGTATAAGTGGCCCAGTGATATCCATCTTGGACGTAGCTCCACTTAATTTAGTTGGACCATATATACATGATATTCATATTGGTATGTCACATTAAACAAATTATGTGTTTTCATGATTAGATTCAATGATCATAATCTTTTATGCTTTACTGTTGGTTTGGATCTATTTTTACAGCTATTCGGGAGTATCGACGGCGTCATTTTGAATCTGGCAGTGATACACATTCCGAGAAGGAGCCCCTGTTCCCGTTTTCTAATTTCACATCATTTGCTGAAGCTAATTGTGATATATCAAGAGCTGTAACTCCAAGTGCCACACCTTTACCCAGTCAGCAACAACCTAAGAAGACACTGGCTGCTACAATTGTTGAAAGTACCATGAAGCAATCAATTGCTTTGGTCCCCAAGGAAATTGCCAAGTTAGCACAGAGGTTTTTTCCATTGTTCAATGCAGCATTATTTCCACACAAGCCACCCTCTGTGGCTGTTGCAAATCGGGTGCTTTTTACTGATTCAGAAGATGAGTAAGTTACACACTTTTGCCTTCTCTGCCAAATTTGGATGGTTTTTATTGAATGTAACCTTTTATTATCTCCTAAATGACTTATCATCTTTAGGGTTCTACTTTGTTAAGGCGCATCATGATTTTCTTCATTTACCAAATTAGAAGAAACCAACATTAAAAAATGAAGTCTTAACATAGATAGAAATCTTAATAATCTTCTCTACTCAAGTCTTTGAATCGGATTTGAGAGTCACATCTTGATAATATAATAATGAAACATTAGGTTTCTCTTCAAATGGTTTGAGACCTTAGGTTTTTATTGCAAGACCTTGAATGTCTTGGTGCATGTGATACAAGAATGGTATTTTAATTTCTGGAATGCGGTTCTATAGTTAGCTATATGATCTGTTGTATGACACTGAATGCTAAGCTCCAAAGAGGCTGGTAATTTAGGTGAATTTACAGTATCACTGAGAATGAGGCTAGCCAAGCAAGGGTTGGAGTTGCTTCAATTGAAGATAAGTTGAGAGAATACCATTTAATGTAGTTTTAGACGTGCAACTTAGGGAGTTTAAAGGCCCTGCAAGGAAAGGTGAAAGAATTCAGTTATGAGAAACTGAAAGGGTAGGGGTAAACTGTATTTTACATGAAAAGTTGTAAGGCGTCAAATAGGATGGATTGGAGGATTATATGAGCAAAGGATCCCAATGGGTTTTGCTGAAGTATTCATGTAGCCGAACAAACATTGTTTCGGAAAATGGCTTGGTTATTGCTGTTGTTACTGTTGTTGTATATGGTTCTCGCTGTATTATAATAACATAATTTGAGATTGCTAGTTTTGTGAATTTTGGATCTGTTCCTGTTACTCCATTTACAGTTTTGATACGCATTCATATCGCAAGTCTAGAATGTTATGTTACGATCATTTAAGTTTCCATGTCTCAAACTTTAAGCTCAAACCAAGTAGGTATATAGGATCCTAAGTTCTTGTTTTCTAAAGTATTGGTACACTGATTTTCTCCTTTTATTTGAAGTGAAAAAAAAGTGATATTATAATCTGCACGGAGCCAAATCATTTTGTTTTTAGATTCCTCTCTATGTTTCCATCTCATACTACAAGACAAATCTGATCTGTGACTTTTTAGTTTTCCCTCTTTCTTCCCATATCGCGCCGTTAAAAATAATACTACGGAATACTAATAAAAGTTTAACATAGGGGTAGATCCATCCTTATATCCTTCACTGTCCTTGACCTCTCCTACCATTCCACACTTCAGAACGTTGTAATTAGGTAGTGTTGTTTCTACTTTTCGACTGCCAAACTATATCAATCGTATTTGAATTATAAATCTTAATTGGGTTGCCATTAATCAGGCACCTCATTTCCATAATGCTTTGCCCTATTTGTTCATTTGCCTTGATCTTAGTTAGATGGTTTTAGTCTCTAAACATTATAAAGCGAAAATGCATACTCTATGTTTCCACATACTTTATTGTTCATTGATTAGCTTCATGTCCTGTCATGGGCTCATGGCCCATATGAATTTCTCTCTCTGCAATATCATCACGTAATGTGCACGGAGACCATCTTTGGGAAATACAAGGAAAAAAAATCCACTGTATTTGTAGTGTTTTGTACTATCATAGTGTGTCTATAATCAATGGCAGTGTTCTTGTTGGTTCTCTATGTTATGTCTGATAATCTCTTAGTTGCTTCCATGTGTCATGTTCATGACTAACTTATAGCCTACATTAAAGTTCATGGATGTTCGGTGGAAGCTCACTGTTTTTATATTGGGATTCTATTGCAGATTATTAGCATTGGGGATGATGGAGTATAATACAGACTGGAAAGCAATCCAACTTCGTTTTCTTCCTTGCAAAGATAAGCATCAGGTAAGCTTGTCTATGCCTTCCTTTTTTCCTTTTCTTTTTTGTTGAAAGAAATACGGAACCTTATGTTTGGCAGAACAGATGTCAAAGCATTGATATATTTTTTTTCTTCTTTTTCTTTCATCTAGGATTCTATAATAATTGTATTTCAGTTAAGAGATGATGAGGCAGGATTGAAAAGTGTGCTTTATTGATTAATTATGATGATGAATACCATTATATTAATTTTGATGATGCAATTTTATGCTGCGAACTTAGAGAAGTCTTAGCCTGTGATTTCTAGCTATTGGTTTGATGTTGATTGTTTCTGACATGCGTCAGTTTCCCACAGATTTTTGTTCGGCAGAAAAACCGTTGTTCATCTAAGGCACCTGAAAATCCAATAAAGGTTTGTAGATTACCTCTAGCATATTGAAGATGATTATGTTTAGTTTCATATATACTCATTTTTCTAACTATGAATTTTATTATCTTACACTCATATTTCTTTTGAGTAGCATTTTTCTGATTACCTGAATAATACCCATGTCTTTGGAAACTGCCATAAATATCCATCATCTCATCCATGGCTCGAGTTTCATCCCTATTCAAACCAGTTGATACACCCTTCGTTTTCCCTTCAACTCTAATAATTCCACTGCCAATTGTGGTGATATGAAATTCTTAATGTAGAGTGAATAGTGCATTAATGTCTCCACTACTTCCTTCAGAACTCCTTTCCTTTCTAAGTTCCTTGTATCTTTCTCTCAGCAACTCAAACCTTAAAAAGATTGGTATGAGGTTTTGAAGTGAATATTTTAAAACTAGTTGCCACTGTCTCGTTCAATTTCAAAAGTGAATTCAAACCTTATATTTCAATGTATATTGATTTATAAAAGATGAAAACCAAACCTGTACTCCAAGTTCTGAAGTTCTTTTAGGCTAATCAGGCCTGTAGTAATTTTAAAAAATAATATGAAAAGTCAATATATAAAGAAACAAAAAACAAAAAGGATATCTGTGTTTGTAGGCCTAAACTCTAATCAGTAAGGGTCGATTGCAGTTCAATCTCTTTCTGTACACAAACGGACTATAGTTCAAAATTATTACACTCTCCCCTATTGTATCTTCTCACATTAATGTGTCTTTTTTCTTGATTGTCCACTGAACAGAAATCTGTGGTCTTGTCTTGTAGAAAATTTCAACAGATTAGATTTTTGGGGTCGCATATATTTCATTTCTAGAAGTGGTCTATTGATTAGATTACTCAGATTGATGTACAAGTAAATCACTAAATTGTGGTTATACAGTGGTGATATGGGTTTTTATTTGTTATAATTATATGGGGGGTTAAATTTACACTATGATCTTATAAGTTTAATGTAACTTTACTATTCAATGCAGGCAGTTCGTAGGATGAAAACCTCGCCCTTGACTTCAGAAGAGATAGAACGTATTCAGGAGGTTATTTCATTCAATTGTTTGTTGAAGTTATTTCTTCTTTTTCATTAGCTTATCATATGGCTCATGGCAATTCGCTTATAGTACAAACCAAATCACTTCAGGGACTCAAGGTTTTTAAACTAGACTGGATGTCTGTATGGAAATTCATTGTCCCACATCGAGATCCTTCCTTGTTACCCCGGCAGTGGCGCATTGCCATTGGAACACAGAGATCATATAAGAACGATTCAGCTAAAAGAGAGAAACGACGGTTGTATGAATTGAAAAGAAGAAGGTCCAAAACTGCAGATTTGGCTAATTGGCAAACTGAGTCTGCAAAAGAGGTTTGTTTTTTCTTTCAAGCTAGATAATCAGTTTTATACTCTAACAATTTGATTATCTGAATTATACTCCATCTCAAAATGTCCTTGTTTCTATTTTGAGAAAAATTAAGTAGAAGTTGGTTAGTGTGGTATATCTACTCTTATATTCTCATGATCGTGTGTTAAGGTATACTAACTAGCATGTTATAAGGATATTATTGACAATTCTTGTATAACTAACTTACTAAAAATGGAAAGAGTTCATTCATTTTGGGACAAAAATTTAAGAGAAACTGGACACTTATTTTGGGACGGAGGAAGTACTATTTATATTTTGTATGATCTACTCTGTGATGCTCATCCTGATGCTTATCAGTTTCTTCAGAGACTTCTTTTTAGTACATGTTAATGGTTATCGTAAATTATTTTCTTGGATGATTTAGCTTTTATTGAAGTTTTCATAATGATTGCAGGACTGTCCAGCTGAATATGCTGGTGGACAAAATAGCGGTGGAGATGATTGCACAGAGAATGCAGATGAAGCTTTCGTTCACGAGGGATTTTTGGCAGATTGGAGACCAGATACCTACAGTCACATTTCATCTGAATGCCCTCAATTCAATTTGAAAGAAAATAACATGTCATCACAAGAGGGTGCTCATATTAGGGAACAGCCTTATGGGTCTAGGGAAGCTCAACCTCAAATGCCATCTCTTTTTGCTCGGGATAGAAATTGTGTATCCAATCCCATAGAACTGAATCATCTAGTTTCAGGTGTGTCTATGAATACCCCGAAATCCCAAATCTTTTCACGGCCATACCGGGTTAGGAAGGCTAATAGTGCACGCTTGGTTAAATTAGCACCAGACTTGCCTCCTGTAAATCTTCCGCCATCTGTTAGAGTGATCTCTCAGTCAGCTTTCCAAAATTACCAGAGTGGATTATCAACCAAGGCTTCCACTGCTGGAACTGGTACTGGTAGTAATGTAGGAAAGCAAATTATTATTCCTCAACTTCCGCACGTTGCAAAGTTGGGAACTACTCCTTTAGTGAACGGAAAACGGAATAAAACTGATCTGTTGAAAGACTTGGCAAAAAATTCATGTGCAGAAGATTCTGAAGTTGTCATGGATAAATGTATTGTAGGAGAAAGAGGCACTGATTCAGATCTTCATATGCATCCTTTGCTGTATAAGACCTCGGATGATGGACGTTTGCCCTACTTCCCACTGAATTGCAGCTCTAGCACTTCTAGTTCTTTCAGTTTCTTTTCAGGAAATAGGACTCAGCTGAATCTAAATCTATTTCACAATCCTCAGCAAGCAAACTATGGTGCTGATTGTTTTAATAAATCTCTGAGGTCGAAGGAATCCACCTTGGTACCATCTGGCATTGACTTCCATCCTCTTTTGCAAAGAAATGATCATGTAAGTGGCGACTTGGTAAATGCACAGCCGCATGTGAATTCGGAAGGCAAATCTACTAAACTTCAAAATCGTTTTGGTGCGATACAAACTGGTTCACCGGTCAATAACAACTGCCCATCTATCAATGGCATTGTGCCTTCTAGCCCTAATGAGAGAAGAAATGAACTGGACTTAGAGATCTACTTGAGTTCTACATCTAGGAAGGGAAAAGCTACAGAAAGTGATGATGTGACTGCACACAATCTTGGTGCTTCCATGGGAACTCAAAACACTACTCCATATTATCAGCAATCTGAAAATGATTTTGCACTAAGTAGTACGCTTGCTTCAGGAGCCCACTCATCAGTTGGACCAAGAATTAACATTTGCAGATATAACGTGGATGACATAGGTGAGCAATCTCATCCAGGGATTGTGATGGAACAGGAAGAGTTAAGTGACTCTGACGAAGAAATTGAAGAGCATGTGGAGTTTGAGTGTGAGGAGATGGCTGATTCAGAAGGAGAAGAGTCGGGCTATGAAGAAACTGCTGAGGTGCAAAATAAGGTGTGTTCCTGTTTCTTTTCCAAGTATTCAAACTCTTATGAATTATGCTTCATTTATTTCTCATTTTTTATTATTCTTGGATTGGATAATGTTTTGCTATGAATTAACAAATAAACCTGTTGAGGACACAAGCCTCTGTACCAATTAACAAGTCTTTTAACACCTAGGCTCTGCTGTACCTTTGTGTTCAAGATTTATGTATCAGTACTTCAGTTAACAAGTTGTGGCGTGATTTTAGTTTAAAGCATGACTAAATTGTATCTCACAGTATTTCCATTGGATATGATCAGTTGCTCACACAGTTGGGTGTTTTGCCTAGTTGAGCTTTTGCCTCGTTAAAATGGAAAGTTTGCTACATAAAATGCTTTTTCCATTAGGCTAATATATCGTTCATAATTTACTTGTTTAATGTTTTATCATTTTATTCATCTTCTGTTTGAATAATTTTCCATGTTTTGACAGTGATTACATAACCACATTTCGACAACCTAACAATATTTGCAATCAAAACTTGCTGGACTCTGTTTAATTTTATTGAGATTGATCAAAACTTGTTTATGTTTTGCAAGCACTGCCTCCCTTGTGGCAATGTGTTTTTTTGTTATCTAATGCCCCGGTAGGTATAAGTTGATGCAATTGTTGACATCTTTTGATTCCATTTTCGCTGTCCATCTCAATTTGGTGCAAATGCTGCTAATACTGATGAAGCAGCTAATAACTTTTAATCTGTACAATTATGGTTGCTATATGTGAAGTCAACTTGTTCTGTTATTTCCAACCAGGAGGCCGTAACATTTGAAAGAGAGAATATAGAGTCAGACGTGGATTGTGACGATCAACAGTGTGATCAAATGACCAATGTCCATCCACAAGAAACTACACCCACTCCCAGAAAGGACATTCCTTCAGGCCATGGAAAACATGTTAAGAATAATGGATCATGGTTAAGCTTAGACTCATGTGCACCAGATGCTTCCCTGAATGAAGACAGAACTACTGTAGAAGGTGGTGCTGCAAAAAGTTCAGCTATTTCTCGTCCCAATAGATCTTGTAAGAAGGCAGCACAGAGCACAAACATGGCTACGGCAAAGAACCAGGAGACGGACTTGGCAGAGCAACTCAGTCTGTGTTCTAGTCTCGCTATTCAGAGACTGAAAACCCCGAGGAAAAGAGTGTACAAAACTAACTCGGGTCTGAACAAGGGACTGTCTATGGGAAGTTCGCAGTCTGATGGTACAGATAAGGTAGATTGATTGCAACTCTGTAAATACTAGCCAGGAATAGGTGTTCAGTCTAAATTAGGTGGCCTTTTGTTCTCTGTTTTTTGATATATAGTTCCTACTTCCAACACACCTTGTCCATTTTTCTTTTTGTGACTGATATTGTAAATATTCAAATTTTAAATTTGCAAGTCAAACTGTTCAATTGTAAAATATATATCATGGGAATTACTGTTAGACTCTACTAGCAGAATCCTCCTTTACAGTAGTACACGATGCCAATGAGTTGTGGCTCAGTTGACAACACTGATTAAGATTGTAAGAAGAGCTCTCGTGTTTAATCTCACTCAACACACCTAATGGGTGGGGTGACGAGTCTTACAGGTGAGTATGCAATAACTGTTGAACAAAACACGTGTACATTAGAGGTACAAAAGATAAGCAAACAACTCAAACAAACCCAAAACCAAAGGTAGCCCAACATTGATTGATTGAGCAAAGTCTAAATGTGATGACTGATGATTGTTGGATTCATGGCACAAAATGAGAATAATGTAGAAAGTGAGGAGCACTGCATAGGATAAGCCCCCACCCACATATACCCACTAATGCTCCCCCAACACTCACTCGGTGCTGATCAAGTCCTATTCAGTGTCACCTATATTAACATGTGTATATATTGGATCCAAAGCAGTGTTGACAATTGGAACTGAGTCCAACCGACTAACTTTTGAATTGGATCGAACAAATTCAAACAATTTAGCACATTTTGTGTAAAAAGTGAAATTCAATTAAACCTGATATGAAAATCGATTTGTTAGCTCTAGTCTAAAGTACGTGGAGATATTGGGTCCAAAGTATCGCACCCAAATTAACCCACCAAGAGAAGCTTATTGGAAACCTACCCTTTGATATGCTTTTCCTGCACATTCATGTCAACAACAATAGGCACCACTCATAAATATCTTTATATTTGTTCTACTCTTTATTTTCTTGGGGTTCAAATCTTCTTTTGTTTACTTCTTTATTGAACATTCAGGTTGTGTTTGAATTGAAATTCTGTTATATGATCGGAAATGTGATTCTTATTTTTCGTGTTTTGATTAACAATACTTCTTAGTCATGAGAATGATCATGAAATGAAAATCTTATTCCCCATTCTTCATTCTCATTCTTATTCCAAATTTTTGTTATTCACACGCAACCTAAAATCATCGTGGCAGTGTGTCCTCTTGGTACGGAGTTGGGACGCGTCTAGAAATTTGAAGGACATTCTGCATAGACGTATAATTGAGCCTCCATTAGAGATGACAATTTGAATCCAAATTCACATACACTTGAAATTTGACTCATATTTTTATGGGTTCAAGCTGCACAAAACAATCACAATCGATTTTCATATTAAGTCGAACAAACTACACTAAACTTGTATGTTTTGGACTAAAACTCAACATTTGCACCCCTTACAATTCGGGTTAGATATTTTCAATCTTAAACCCGAAAACTATATGAAGCGCCAGAAGGGGGATAGAAACTTCAGTTGTCAACTCTAGCCTCCACCAATTATATAATCTTTTTTTCTTTCTAAACCATGGGGTTTCAGAGTGGGTCTGCACTTTTGACGGTTGACATCTTCAAACCGTTTGACCACACCTAGACTAATCCTCATTCGAGGGTTGTTCACGGGTTAAGGATTTTACCTCTCCCCAAGAGTGTGTTGAGAAGTGATCGAAACCGAGACTTCTTCCCACTCATGCAGTTTGTGTTAACCAACTGCGCCACCCCCATTGGGTAATAGTATAATTTTTTTATTGTTCCTAAAAGTATATATTTCACTATTCTTGCTAAATGGGCTTTTGGAACAATTAATACTCCTTAATTGATAGGTGTGTGACCTTAGATATCAAAAGTGGTTCAGGATATTCAGGTGTAGGGAAGTTTAGCTTTTGGGGAGTAGCTGCTAGGGTTTCGGCCGATTGGGGTTGTTGGTTACGGCGCTGGTTGTTCTCGGGTTGTGGCGGGAGCATGTTGAGGGAGGAGAGGTCGTGAGACTGGTGGAATAAGGCTTGGGGTGGTGGTAAGTTTTCTCGGACATGGTCTTGGGATTGAGTGTGTTGAGTGGTATGACAGATCCTAACTTAGGCTT
>JAYMTK010003513.1:0-12202 GCA_036897405.1 Pelargonium myrrhifolium | reverse complement strand
GTAGTATATAATAAAAGAATTTGACTTGACTAAAAAACACAAGCCAGTACATATAGGAGTCATGGTCCACTCGAGACCAGTGAAAACCACCTCCAAAGCAATTACAGCCACTAGCGGAAGGCCCATGGCCCACAGTTGAGGAGTGTGAAATCCCATCAATACCCCTTGCCCAATCACATTTAAGCAATAGATCCATCCCCGACTCCTGGCCACGAGTTTGGATACGCGCTACTTACACGTGTCACACTAACTGATCACATGATGAGTCACGTGAAGTGGGTCCCACTTCTCTCCTTTGTTCTGCCTCTTCCAATAAGGAAATAAAAAATTAACAACTCCTCTCTTCTCGTCTCTTCTCTTCTGGTTTCTTTCGTTTTGTTTTGGACGCTCTTGCATCAAGCTTCTCTGCTGCTGCTACTGTTACTGCGATTCTTTGCTGGTTTATTTGCTTCGATTTTTCTTCATTGAGTTGAGGTTGGAGATGCTCGAATTATTTTGCAAGAGTGCTGTTTCTGATTCGGTGTTATTGGTTGAATTTTGCTGATGTTTCTCCAGATATGTTTGATTGGAACGACGAAGAGGTAACTCTTTTTTTTTTTTTTTTTTTTAAGCAATAATTTTGAGGTCCAACTTCTGTTTTATAGGTTTTTCCTAATTTAGTTTGGTAGTGTGAATGTGCGAAGGAAATTTAGCTGTAACGTTAGTATGATATTCCGAAATTGCTGAAACTGTAGGTTTTTCTTCTCCGTTTTTTCTGTATGTGTATGTCTGTTTCTGTGTGTCGAATGGTCTATAAGGTGTTTTTTTTTGTTTTTATTTTTTTTATGGTTTTGTTGTGTTTGACGAGGATTTGTTGGCGGTAATTGGGAAAATAAGGAATTTTGATTTTCTGTATCTTCTCTTGAATCCATGATTGCAAACGGAGAGTAGCTGGTTTTATATACCAACTATAATAAATTTCATAGGAATTGTTTCGGGTAATGTGACTAATTCACTATAAGGATTTTTAGTTTAACGGTATTAAGAGACAATCAGAGCTTTAGATCTTGGAAGTTTTTAGCGGGACATGTCACTACTGAGTCGTGGAGATCAAGTGTTTTTCCTTACAGAAAATCCCTTCTCTAGATAAAGCAAACTTTAGGACTGTTATGGTGTGTTTGGGAACCAACACTTCATTTGAAATGCTGGATTTGAGCCATTATAACATATGAATTCATGTAATTTTTTTCTTAAAAGTCACAATGGTAGGAACAAAGTAGTATTCTGGAGGAAGACCATCCCATTATTGTGTGGAAACCGGTCGTCAGGGGCCAAAATCTGCTCCAAGATTTAGCCTTAGCTTTAGTTTCTTGCCTTTCTAGAACAAACTTTTGACAAGAAGCCTGGAAGACATGAGTCATCTTTTCTTTGACAAGTTGTTTGGATAGAGGAAAGAGGAGGAAACCATTGTAAACAGACATTCTTACTCTAAACTTTTGGATCAAAAGTGAGGTTAGGAAGGTATGGAGGATTTTTTTTTTCTTTTGGACTCGTGCTGTAGTTCACCCACTAGTGGAAAACGAGGGAATGAAATCAAATATTTTATATTCTAAATTTCAAAAAAAAATACTAAAAAAACTTCAAAGATATTTCAAGTTTTCATCATAGAAGTAATGTAGTTGTAAATTTGTAATTAATAATAATGAATAATCAGTGGACATAATAAATTCAATTTCCTCGTCTCCTGATGCATGTTTAGACAAGTACAATGAAGCCCTGGGTTTTCGTTTGTTTCCTACTATAGCTGACAAGCTGTAGTTGCTCATATAGTATATTCTCCAAAATTTTAGAATGCCAGATAGATTAGGGTTAAGCAAAACACCTAGTGTTTTCCACAAGAAATAAGAGGTTGAACTAGGAAGCAAAAAGGGTTACAATGAGTCAGAGACAAGGGAAATCAGAAGACAGGGTAAAACATAATTACATCAAGAGAGAGAAGAGAGGATAAAAAACTTAGTAATATATATGCTCAATGTAGAAATTGGAAATGATATATGTTATATTGATATACTCCCTCCATCCCAAAATAAGTCTATTGTTTTACTAAAGTTTGTTACAACATATGTGCATGGGGATAAAAGAGATAATATACAACACTAACTAATTTTTTCTTAATTTTTCTCAAAATGGAAAGTAGGACATTTATTTTAGGATGGAGGGAGTAATTTGTTAGTGGAAGAAAAGCCCTTTGTATAGGAATTACAAGAGCCTAGCTTAAAGATTATCTAAGAGATAATTAAACTATTATAGTTAAGGTATACATCAAGAAATCACATAAACCATGGAATTATAAATATTTCATTGATGTATACAATATTATTGAAAGGCTAAGTGAAAGTAAATTCCTATAGGGTTTTCATGGCAGCCCGACAGAGACCCTAGTATGTAGAGTTACTAATATCATTGAACTTCAAAATAGGAAAACTAGAAATAGTAACTATTAGACTTACTAACATTAGAAAATGAAAACAATACTATAGAATTATGAAATTCCTAAATGCTCTAGATCTAATGTTAGATGTTCTCTCTTTGTCCTGCATCAATTTGGAATAAGATTATCTGATTAGAGGTTTTCTGCTTGATACTTTTCCTCTTAGAATTATGAATTTTGTTATATTAAAGCTATAGGTAAAAGATACTTTTGACAGTCAATGGGTTCGCGTGGTTGAAACCCCTTTTCCATATGTGGGAAGAGAGAAATAGATGACTTCATCTGTGAGACTGCAGGATATCAATTCATTTCGTTCAGATAACGTCAGATTAAAGCTGCCAATAAAAGTATTCGTGAGGCATAAGACATTGACCGGTTAACAGTGTTGAAAGTTATTCAACTTGTTTTGATTTTTGTTTTTTTAGTATTGGATTTGTTGTGGACCTTGGCTATTAACCTATTCCTTTTTAGAGAATAATCTATTTTAGAGGAGAGAATTAATCAAAGAGAGATGACGTGATGATTTGGCATGTGCTATCATTCCCTAATAGTGTAAACCATTGCAGATTCCCTTAGTTCTATTTCTAATAGTATAAACCATTGAGCAGGATCATATATATATGTGTGTGTGTGTGTGTGTATTTTCAAACAATCTGATGCCATAGTGGTATTTACAATCCATAGCCACAAGTGTCTATGGATGGATCTTGCACTTGTATCCCATCCATTCCTGCAGCCTACATGTGGGTTTTATCAAGGTTACAGTCACAGGCAAAACAAAGTTGCTTGTGCATAATGTGTGATTGTTTCCAGGAACCCTATTAGTTCATGTTCTTCCATCTGACAAGCATTTGTCTTAGTGGCATCACCCTGTATGAGATACTGAGAGGTCTTGAGTTCAAACCCTCTCTCCCAAATTGTACCTATAATCTTAAAAATAGAAAAGAATTCAATTTCTTCCAAACATTTCTGATATGTTACAACTTTGTTGGGTTTTCTATCAATAAATATAAAATTCAATGTTTAAGTATGGCAGAGGATAATTATGCAGATGAGACATGAACTTTTAAAGAAAAATATGCTTATAATAATCCACAGGTTGGTTATAAATATAGCTATTAAATAACCCAGTTGCCTGGTTGTTTCTAAGCAATACCACTAGTCATTATCAAGGGTGACTGGCTTATCAGTTTCTTTCTTGACTTTTGGAATTTCATATAGTTAAATTGGAACTTTGAACGTCTTGTTATGAAAATGGAGTGATATGCACTCAACAAGGGGAAAACATGCTCATTGGTAAACTTGATTTGTCCTCACAACTCCACTAACAGTGCTGGTGAAAAATTACTGTCTTATCAATCATTTGTGCTGTCAATTACCTGAAGAATCATTCTTCAGTTGGTTGTTGTCATTCTCAACAGTCGCGGTGATGCTTAATACTTGTGTTCTCAGCTTGCAAACATAGTATGGGGTGAGGCTGGGGACAGTGATGATCACATTGTGCCTTATCAAAAGGGAGGTGAAGACTATGGAAACAAGGAGTGGAATCAAGAAGATTCTGTGAGACAAACCGGCCAAAATACACACGGGAATAAGAATGAATGTCATGGCGGAAAGCTGGATACTGATTCCAATTACAGCACAAATAAAGGGATGGCTGCCTCAGGATTTAGCATGGACTCATGGCCCGAGTCATCATTATCAAATGCCACTAAAACTGGTCAGAATGGCATGGCTACTGAAGTATCAAAAAATATAAATGAAACTACAAAATATGGTTCATCTGGAGGTATTGGGAGTTTCAAGTATTAAAATAAATGTCGATGGCGTCGTATTTATGAGTATTATTTCTAATTTTACATCATTTTCATCAGAGACTGCTGAACTTGTTAGTGATCTTGAAGTTTTTGAAACTCCACATAAAAGTAAGGAACAAGGAGACTTTGTTGATGATGGCTGGGCTAACATTGGAAGCTTTGATGATTTTGACCGGATCTTCAGGTAATGTAAAATCTGGCATATCTTCTGAAGCCTCTTTGTGTCAACATCTTGAAAAGGAAGCTTGCCATCATACAGAAATAATCTTATTCTATGTCAATTCAATTTTCCAGAACTTGATAAACAAGCTTGATTCATGGATTTTCTTAAAATTTTATTTTAAACACTAATTGGTAGAGAACCAAAACTTTTTCCAGACATGGTATAAACTACTGATCATTTGCTTTCAATTTGACTAGCCTGTACACTTTTGGTGGGAATCTTACAATCTGAAAATGATAACTATTTTGATAATTTGGTTTTTCGTGCATGTTCACAATTATTGTTATGCTGCATTTCTTGGATTTTTCTTTTTCACGTAATGTCTTTAACTAAAATTAGACCTAAGATCCGGTGTATTAAGTATTAGATGAATGTACATCAATTCTTTTAGAGTTTGATGAATTGGCTTAGCTAAGTATGTGAAAGTGTCTATATTTTTACCTTGCAATCTTATTCTATTCCTTTCCGCACCCAATTATTCTTCTCATGTACAAGGCTATCCATCTGACTCCATATTCTCACAAGTGATGATTTTACAGCAATGATGATCAGATATTTGGAAATGCAAGTCTTGGTAATGCTGATGAGTTATGGTCCTCTCCGAAACATGTAAGTGACAGCCCAGTGAAATCATTTCCCATATCTGCCGACTCTCCAGATTTGGGATTAGGAACATTAAGGAATACATCTGAGAATCTAGGGATCAAAACAGAACATACGCTTGATGATGAGTCCCTTAATCTTGGCTGTGGGAAAATGGATAATCCTGCATATCATGGTGTGCAGAATTCGAATGCAATCATAGACCATTTAGAATATGCTGGAGGCCAGAATAAGCCCATGCTGGAGCAGGTGTGAACATATTATTCAATATGTTAATTATTATTCATGCTGCTCACTTGAGCGAGTGAACCTGGGGAAGGGCTTATATTTCTTTGGTTTTTGCAGACAGATTCAGGTGTGGTAGGAAAGACAACTGTTGAAAAGTCTTACCATACTTCTCAAAATGTTGTGACCCCAGATGAATTTTCTGATAAGGTATGGTTGACTACAAATTCCGATGATGAACTTCTCAACTAATGTTTCCCTTGGTTTTTTGCTCATTTGTTAAAGGGAATCATTGAGATTTGAAGTTAAAAATAGGTTTAAACTATACCTCATCTTGTGTTCTCTGCATTCTAGTTTTAATGTAACTGATGAATGTTTCAATCGGTCAGGAATTGACAAAACAACAATATAGTGACATTTTAATATTACTATTGATTGTAGTAGAACCTCTTACTTAACCTGTTCCAAATAAGGAAAGGACAAAAGAAATACAATCTTGCTATGTTCAGAGGTATGATCCAATTGCGGTTCTTATTTTGCTGTGTATTTTGAGATCTTCTCGATTAACCCATATCCATTTTATCTATATAGGTTAAGTCAATTGTTATAAATTTGGAGGCAACTAGTATCAAGGCTCAGATGTGATGGTTTCTAAAGACTAACATGCCATCTGACTTGTTATTCAGCATTTGCTAGAGACTGTTTCAAGCGTCTGTAGCTTTTTGTCAATATTTGCTGACTTTCCTGGAGATCTTTTGTGGAGATCAGATTTGAGAAATGTTTAACATTACTAGTTAGAGTGGTCAAGTGTTATCTGGTTTTGCTTCAGCAAATATGTGACTTGCAGCATGGCAAAGTATAGTCGGTAGGGTCATGGATTTATATACAACTCATTGAGGTCTTGGAATAATTAGAGTTATCTTCTGATTATGAAGAGAAATAGGGTTTTCATTAATCAGTTTGCAATTTCTTAAAGTGGAGGAATGAGCTGGTTTCATTAACATTGGGGGTGTGATCTGAATCTCTTTGTTGTAATTGTGCATTGTAGTTGATGAGACACATCGATGACTTTAGATATTCCCAGGGGTTGTTGTGTTTGCTACAAGAGGTCTTCTTTTATTGTTCCAAGACTTTCTAGCCTCCATCCCACCATTATGACATTACAATTGTTCTTCACAAGTTACTCTAAGTACAATCATACTGACTTGCCTCTGGTCTTTTTTTCTTTTGGTTCTATCATTTCATGCCCTCTCATGGAACTAATATAGGTTGAAATAGGTTACATCCAGCAACCAAACAGGCAATAAGTAGGATTCTGGTTTCATTGACTTTAGGGTGTGATCTGAATCAATTTGTTGTTGTAATTGCACTGTTAGAATTAGTTGTGTAAAATAGGAAATTCGTAATAGGATATCATAGTGATAAGAAATTTCTGTTGTTTAGGGGTTCTGATTGATTCACTTGTGTACTAAAGATTGGGTATTCTCACTAGTAATAGACATCACAAATTCTCTCTCAATCTGACATGTTATCAGAACGTTGAGAATCTTGTTTTTTTAGGCCTCCTTTTTGCATCTAGTTGCTCATATTCACGGGTTTCATTTGCTCCCTCTTCCTTTTTAAGCGAACTTTTGGTATTTTCATTATCATTTGCTGAAATCACAATGTCATAGGGTATCAATGTTAGCCCTAGTACTGGTTCATACTCATTTAGCCTTTAACCATCTCTGGTGCCCATTCTATCTTCACGGGAAATTTAATAGGGTCTGCCAACTATCTTTCATGGGCAGCCTCTGTTAAATGAGGTTCAAGGGGAAAGGATAAATTGGCCATCTGAATGAAAAAGGCTGAGGATATATTTGCATCCAGTCGTGACAAATGGGAACAAATGGATGCCCAGTTATGCAAATTTCTATTATTTAGGCATTTTGATTGATTCACTTGTGTACTTTAAATGGGTATTCCCATTGCTAATTGGCATCACAAATTCTCTCAATCTCACATGTGCCTTGTAGTTGATGAGACGTTTTGATGACTTTAGATATTCCCAGTGGTTGTCAGTTATGTTTGCCTGGTAAGATTTTTTAATTGTTCAGTATAACTGCATTGCCGTAGACCAAAACTGTCTTTATTTTTGTGTTTAAAGGACTCAGTGTCCTCGTGTTGGGAGTTGGTGGTTCTGAAGATTATTTCATTACATTACTGGAATAATAAAGATATTTCCTTTAATTATATTTCTTCATGTGCAGATATATAGTAATAGGCCAAGAAAACTTTTGAAAAGTCTGAATTCTGAAGAAAACAGTAGGGGGAGAGTACTGCAAGGTTTGTACGATGGGTGGCCTTCACCTGGAAATACATCTGTACAATTCAAGAAACAGTTGGCACCCTTGATAGTGCAATCTCAGACCCCTTTAATTCTCAGTCAGCAGAGGCAGCTTCAAGGACCAGAGTCTTTGCACTACCAGCACATCTCTAATCAATTTGTTCCCATGTCTGCACGTGGAAATCTCACACAACCTTGTACTACCATGTCTATGCCATCCCAGATGCAGCCTCGGGAACTAAAGCATCAGCCTTTACTTTATGGTTATGAAGCGTCTCCAGTTGAGGCAATATCAGTCAACAAGTCAGCAGACACTTCTGTGAAACATCAGACTATGACACCTCAAGAGAAAATAGAAAAACTAAGGAGGCGGCAACAGATGCAGGCAATGCTTGCCATCAAGAAACAGCAGCAGCAGTTTAACCATCAAACATCTTCTACCGATAATTGCATCACCCAAAACTGTCCTCAAGATAATCAAACTCAGCATGTGGAGGGAGCTGATCTGGAAGTTAAAGATCTTAGCAAACTTCCCCCTCTTGATCCAAGTTCAGCTATAGAGCATGATGACTCAAATACCATGTCTGTAGCAGTTGATGGTTATTCATGGGAGGAGATAATACTTAACCAGCTTCAAGATACTGTTGCAAAGGTGTGTTGACTCACATGTGAATTGTTTTCCTGGTTGAGTAATTTTGTGCTTAGTTACAATACCAAAGCAATGTTTTACTACAGTTGGACATGAGAATGAGACTGTGCATACGAGATAGCTTGTTCCGGTTGGGCCAAAGTGCGGTGCAGAGGCAGTATGCTAGTGATACAAGCAGTACTAGCAAAAGTAGCCGGGATGAACATGGAACTGTTGGGAAACAAGAAATCATTAACCGTAACAGGTTAGTGAAGTGTTGCAGTTCTCTTGTTTGATTATTCAAATAGGACATTTATTCATCCCTTGTATGTAAAGATTATTTTGAATGGTCATGATATTGGATGGTCAATTACTTTTAGTATACTTGTTTTATTTATCTCCAAGTGGGATGTTTATTCAGTCCACACGTGAAAGATTTAGTATACTGTCATGATAATGGATAGTTGATAGCTTATATTTCATGATTATGGATATTAGATAGTTCATTATTTAATCTATGAAGAAAAAGTTAAATAATCCATTTTATAAGTCGTATCTATCTTTGGGGCTGAATATTTGCAAAATTTCCACACACACACACACATATATATATATATTTTTTATGCAAAATGTTAATGGTCCAATTATTTTTCCTGCTTTACTTGTTTTTGTTTTTTTTTTTTAAATGTCCTATAGCTGCCATCTTTTTTTTAATGACATTTAATTGTCAAGTCTATGTTAAATAATATGGTCAATATGGTGATTGGTGGTACTTTTGCATCCTCTTGGCATCCTCCTTTTAACCCATACTCATCATTTTATGATCACATTACCTTCTCATTTGTTTCATTGGAAGAACATCTTGCAACACTTTCATCTAGTAAAACCTAATCTTCCAACCCTCAACCTCATTGCCATCAGAGTTTTATGGTTAACTAGAATACCACTGGGATTGTTATTTTGGTTACATGTCATGTATCTATTATTCACTGTTAATTCCTTCACTCTTATAGAAATTTATTCCCTCTGTGTGAATTTCGTAGTTCATTTTGTGAAAAACACATATCTCCAAGTTACTTTTGCTGTGTAACCGGTGGTATTAAACAAGGTTCAGTTACGAGTATTTGAATGAGAAGCTTAATTTTTTCCTTGTCTGCTTCCTTGATCTAATGTTATATAAGGTATGCAAGGATGCTGGATGCAGAGACAAAGACCAATCATATAGATCGAACAGTGGCTCATTTGCTCTTCCATAGGAATTTGGAGATGCCTGAATCACCTGCTTCAACAAAGCTTCCATATGACCACAAAGCAACAGGACCAAAGAACTTGGCTATGGGGTGCTTGCCTGAGAATTCTAAAGTTAAGCAATCTTTTCCTCATCAAGGATCTCAAGATCCTTGCCCGTTGGCTGAGCCCCAGCATTTGGGTCAGTTTCAAAGTAGTTTTTACTTAGAAACTTCTGAGAATGCATCGATCACTGGCCCTGCAGATGGAGAAGCTATGGAGGTTGAAGCTTCTCCGTGAAACAGTGTTATTTCACAATTCTACATGGGTAATTCCTTCCTTTATTTATCTCTTCCTCGCATACTGATGTGCTTATAGTAATGGTTATATGGTAATGATGAGGTTTTATGTCATTGTCAGCCACTGGTTCTCCATCACATGCAGGTTCGAAGAGCCTTTTGTTACAGCAGATCCTTATATATGTTGTCACCGTATATTTGCAAGAAACTGCATAATGCATGTGTGTAATCATCATTTACATCTGTTTAGTATCTAAAGAATGAGTGATTTGTATCGGCAACTGACTCAAGGTGAAGACGTTTGAGAGTGTTTCTACTCTGTTGATACTCTGAAATGTGAAAGGGTGATGTTAGTATCAATAAATATTGGCAGAATGATGTGTGCCAAATATGTTAGTTTGTTTGGCCTGTATCTATATCATGCTAAATTTATATTCAATGCACCTTATTATGGTATCAATGCGTTGACTACTGTGACTGAACACTTATTTGAGATCCTGCTATATGCTATGCTTGGTATTTGTGTTAGTGTTCGTCTTGGACGGAATACATGTGCTCCTCATCTCATATAGTCAAAGAGTTCCATTTGAATTTTGGGCTTACTATAAAATTATTAACTTACATCTTTAATACAGTTGTTTAATAATTTTCTTGTTCTAATGTAGCATTAAGTTTTGTTGAGTGACAATGTGGTTGTGTGAATATCAACGTGTGCAGAATTGTAATTGAAGTAGAAGGTGTAATGTTTTCCTTTCAAGCTGAAGATGCTATCCTGGGTGTTTTTCAGATTAATATGCTTTCTTCGCATGAGGTATGTAATATGTAACTTGTAGTTAATTTAGCATCTTTCTTTCTAAATCTTCTCTGGTCCCAACTTACTTTCATCTTATACATTCTAGGGTTCGTTATGGTAGTGGTGAATCTATTTTATCTAAGTCGGGTGTTTGGTAGTGTCTTTTGTTCCAAGATTCAACAATGTCTTATTAATAAGCCGAAGTACAGCCTCTTTTTGTGGGGTCGTAGATTGTGAGTCAGAAAAGAATGCAGCACAATCTGTGAGAGAAAATGAATGGACAGATGTTTGCGAGCCATTTTAATATTTACTCTAGTAATGTAGTTCGAAGATGAAAGCTCTCTGGTATCCTAGTTTATGTTCTATTGTAGAGATGCTTGAAAACTATTCAGATATAGACTACACAGAGACCTAGAAATCAAGGTTTACTTCAAGTAGACGTGATTTTCCTCTTTAGTTAGTTTTGAGCTGAAGTATCTGTTCTGTTGAATTTCTTGGGCTTTGAAGGAATATAGATTGTAGGAAGGAATTTGACATTTGAAAGCAGTAGAATAGGAAGCAGGAACTTGGAATTAGACAATGTGGTTTTAATTAATTCAGTATCATGGTTGAGTGTCAGTTTTAGCTGAAGGAGACTTGAATAATAACCTTTTGTCCAATTGGGAATTGGAAGATACTGCTGGAGTTGGGGTTAGGAGTTGAAGTGAAACTTTTTATCATAAAGATGGTACAAAACTACAAATCTTTCTGTTCTGATTCAAGTGTTTCAGTTTTGGTGGGTACTGGTAATGTATAGAATGGAATGTGCTCATAGATTTGTACCCTTTTAGCCTCTAACCATCTTCTTTCTAGTTTTGCTGTCCAGCTTGTTAACAGTTTCAAACAAGTAAGCAAAGTTTGAAAAAGGTATCCTCTTTGTTTTTTTGGGGAAATTACACAAACCACCCTTGAACTATGCGTTCCGACAAATTACACTTCTGAAGCTTGGTCTGTTTTTTAAGCACCCATAAACTAACCAAAGATGTTTTCGTCAGTTAAACTTAATAGAAAATGTCACTATTCAAGTCATGTGCCCAGCACATGACCAATTTTTTTTTTTTTTTTTTTTGGTTAAATTTTTAAGCTACCCTTCTCATTTATCTTCTACATCATCATCATCATCATCATCCATGTTCTTCACATCGCCGGAAAACTCATATTTTTGTCGGAAAGTTCATATTTTCGCCGGAAAGTTCATAATTTCATCGAAAATTTCATAATCTTACCGGGAAATTCATTATTTTATCAAAAAAAAAATTTCAAACCAATCTCAAAACTATACAACTTTCATACATTAACAATTATTTTACAAAATTCCAATTGATTCTTTAAATCTAACCAAAACTCTAAACCCTATCAAAAGAAAATTACATTTGAAATCGAGACGAGGCCACAGCGAAGGCGCCGACAAGCAGATCTGAGACCGGAAACACGCCAGCGAGGCGAGCCTCGAGCCGACGAGCTCCATCGAGGCAAGCCTTGAGCCCGCGAGCTCGCGGCGAGGCAAGCCTCGAGCTGACGAGTTCGCAACGAGGCAAGCCTCGAGCCAAGA
>JAYMTK010003512.1:0-12202 GCA_036897405.1 Pelargonium myrrhifolium | reverse complement strand
AAAATATAAAATAATGCAATTTCTTATTATTCTTGGGTAGTTTTATAATTAAACTAAATTGATGGCCAAAAAATTATATTGATGAGGTGGTACTCTAATACGCATTATAAACATTTTTCTTGATTCTGCTTTTATAGTATGAATAGATTGTACTCAAACTAATAATTTTTGCTAAAATCTTGTAACTTGGATGCCCAATCAGTCATATTTATTGCAATGAGCATCAATAGAAATCTATGTCTAGGCAGTAAAATTTACATTCAAGAGTTTGTTATTTTTCTTTGTGTTATACGTGTTCCACTTTCGTATTGTCATCACTCTTAGTCGGGTGCAAACTCAGCCTTCTTTAAGCTGAGATAAAAGCAAATTGCTTGGACGGTTGAATGTCATTCTATTAAAATAATCATAAAAATAAAGAAACAAATAGAATTATCAAACACGTAAAATATTGAGTATATGAATTTGCACATACAAACATTGATATACTATCTATCAACTTTTATAATGCAGTAAATTTAATATTCATGATGCTACAAAAGTAATAATATATGTAAATAACATATTTAAAATGATATAAATACAATATGAAAGGTAAAATAATAACGGAAAAATGAAACTTTCACGCAAGATTTTTCTCTCACTATCAGAAGATGGCAATAAGAAATGCGATTTAGAAGAATTGTGACATGAAGTGGCTATTTGCCAACTCCAAACCATCTCCTTTTACTTCCTATAGAGCCTCCAACAAGGATATGGAGCCTAATTTCATGTTTGTTAACTTGCATTCTCTCTCCTCCTTCAAAGCCAACCATGCCATTAAAATGAGGAGAGAGAAGGAAAATCAAAAAGGAAGGAAAGGCTTCCTTCAAGCATATAGGAAGAGAGAGAATTTCACTTTTGGACTAATATAACCCTCCTTTATTGAATTTTAATTTGTTTTAATTTTATCTTTAAGGATATTTTAGTCTTTATATAATAATACATCTAATTTACCAACAAATTTTACCAAAGTCAACTTCTTTTACATCTCCTTTAACACTTTCTTTTACAACTCATTTTAACAAACACAACCCAAATTTCCTTTAGACTCTCTCTCTTCCTTTTACCTCCTACATCAAAATAACAATTTTTTTTTGTGGAGTTAGCAAACAACCCCGGAAAGTCAAGAGGTTGAGGAAGGTAAAGAGGTTTTAGATAATATGGTTAAATGGTTCTAAATCACTTGGGCTTTCTCGAATTTTGGAGTTGGCCCCTGGTTAGGGTTTTCACTTGTTCTGATCCCTGAACTTTTCAGTTATTTTAATTTAATCCAATTTACCTGCTATAAAAAGTTGATTACTTACATATTAACAATGGAATGTCGTGGATCTGAATATTAATCCCCAAACTTTATATTTTTTTTTTAATTTACTCCAACTCACCACCACGAAGCTGTGCGTCATTTATTACACCTATTTTGCCTTCTCTTCTCGCTGAAGCTTTTTGGATTACTCTATCCCTTCTTCGTCCAAGACTTCGGCGACCTCGCACACTGTTGATGAACCACGTGAAAGAGAGCATGGACAATTTTGATGACTTGGAGGAGAGCAGAACGGTTTTGATTCGAGACCATTGAAAGGTTCGAAACTGTTTCGATTTGAAGAGAGAAGATTTTTCGTTCAACTCTGACTACATATAGTCTCATTACTACTACAATGTGACGAACAATTGTTTTTTTTCAAAAATGGAGACTGTTTCGTCAGAATCTTTGGGTTGTCGGAGTCTTGGACAAAGAAGGGATGAAGGAACCCATAAAACTCCATCGAGAAGAGAAAGCGAAATGGGTGTGAAAATGGCGGACAACTTCACATTGATGAGTTGGAGTAAATGAAAAGTCAAGGGATTAAGTTTTGAATCCACAATCCTTTATTGCTAATGTGTAGGTAAACAACAATACGACATGTAACTTGTACCAAATTAAAAAAATTGAAAAGTTTAGAAATCAGAACAAGTGATAACCCTAACCATGGGCCAACTCTAACATTTAAGAAAACCCCAAGGGACTGGAACCATTTAAGCCTTGATATTATTATAACATTAATAATTTCTATTTTAATATGGATAATAATATTGTAATAAAATTTAATTTATTCTTTTATATTTCTCCCTTGAGTATAATGAATAAAAAAAAAATTCTTGTAACATTTTTAGTGGTACAACTAGATGGGATCCCGTGCGATGCACGGATGGATAAACTAAAAATTATTGTTATTTAATTTTTAATTTTCTTATAGATAGCCATAAATATTCATTTGTGTTTATTGAAATTAATACTTTTAAAATTATATATATATATATATATATATTTTAAATCAATTGAGTTGCACAACATGAGGTAGCTCTCCCATTTTAACACAAAATATCACTTTGCCCGCCTGAGAATTTGAACCCAAGACATTCCACGATGAGATGTGGGTCTTGACCACTGAATCATATCTCCTAGGGGATATTTTTAAAATTATATACAATAAATAAATTATATATGAAATTCTCTCACGCAAGAACATAAAATTAAAGAGTATAAAAGTTAAAAATTAAAATTATAAGAAACTAACGATGGAGCTAATATTAAAATCATATCCATCATAAGTAATATCAATATTGGAGAAAATGAATAACAACCAGAAATATATAATATTAGCACCCTCATGATCAATTTATAAAACGAAACGCATGGTTTATATGACATACTACACTCCGTTTGGATTGAAGGAGAATGAGAATCAACAATCGGAATCGGAATGGGATTCCCATTCCCTTGTTTGGATTAAAAATATTTCATTCATTTAGTCAATTAAACATGAGAATGAGAATGGAAGGAATAGGAAAGGGAATGAATCTCATTCCCATTCCCAAGAAACCCAAACGGAGCCGTGTGATGCAGTGATATTGTGCCAAATATAAGGACATTATATTACTCATCTAATATTGCATATTCTAAAGTTGTGAAGAATAAAAATAGGAGTATCATGTATAAAATTATATAATACTTAATGTACAAAATAAATTACAATTTTTATATAAAAATATCATAGAAATCACAATCAATATCACATGCTTTCAAGACGTATCAATAACACAATTATGAATATTTGTGAAATATATGGTGAATTGAGTCAATGCATATAAATAATACCTATGAAATAGTAATGAAAATTGTAACACTATTGACTTGATAAAATTTTCAAAACAAAAATCTAACTTTCATAAAAAAAAATGGTTAATTACAGTTTCATACCGTGTACTATACCCCATTTGCAATTCACTACCATGAACTACCAAATTAACTTTTTACTTTCTTGTACTTTTCAAACCGTTGCAAATAGGTTTGCCGTTAAACTTTCTTCTGATAAGTGGATAAAAGACGAAAATACCCCTTCTTTTATGTATTGGATGTGAGTCGGTTCACCCTCTTCATCTCCTTCACCGTTCTCTTCTTCTCTCTGCCTCCGATTATATGTACACTCGCCGGAAACCACAACTCCTTCGGCGGAGCAGGCTGGAGACTTGCAGGAGACGGCGGAGGAAAACAATAAGAAACCGACGATGAAGATAATATTGAAATCATCTCTATCATACGTAGAGTTGTTATTGGAGAAAATGTTGTGTAGAGCGTTGTTATTGTTATAGTTATTGAACGACGTACTCATTCGCGTACTATGTGGCATGTTTGATTGTATATTAATTGTCATAATATTCAAATCACACCTAAATATAAACAAAATAAATATACATCAAATAATATTTTGAAATATGAGGATTATTGTTTAGATTTTCCATAAATAATGAAGAAAATAAAAAATAAGGAATATTAAATAGGATGAAAAACTTACATAAAAAAATGACAGAAAAAACCCGGCAATGTTAGTTAATTGAAACCAAAATATGATGAGAAAAAACTGTAAATAAAAAGAAAAGAAAAGAAAAAATAATGGAAATTTGTTTTTGAAGAATTGAAAAATAAAAAATATTCTCTAAATTATAAGGAGTTGACACATGGCAAAATTTGTTCTCCTTTATATATATAATAGATGAGTCACATAATAAACCACAATTGGAGAAGTTCCAAAATTTAGCAAATGAAGGTGCAGATAAAATAACTTGAATTTTCGCCTAATAAGAGGTGGCAGACGAAACTAGTTTGCAAAGTTTAGCAAACAAATTCTCTTGACTATCATAAATATCTCGGCCAATTCCCGCTTAGTTCCTATCAATCGAGCCATCACAAACGAGAAAAAGATTATAGTTGCAAGCGCTTAAAACAACTTTGTCTTGAATCATATCCCCCTTCCACCGCAAAACAAAAATACGAGACCCAAAATGCAATTGTGTTTAGAAGGGAGAGTTGTACCGTCCTGATGGGTTTACGTTTTTGGCTCGAATAAGAATTAATCTGAATGTGATATGACTTAAATGTGATAATTGCAAACTCACTTCGAAAACTTACAAAAAAAAATAAATAATAAATAAATGAGATATAGTTTTGGACCCAAAAAGAAGAAGAAAAGAAAAACAGTAACCAATGCGTTATTCCCCCTAATATTATTATCTATCTACCGAGTCTATTTTTTCAAAACCGGAGGAGAAGGAGACAGAAGTGGATAACGTTTCAGTAATTCAATTTGTTGCAATGGCGTAGTAGACTAAGTTCCTCTGTCTCCAATTTTCCCACTTTCTACTTCTACAATGGCCTTCTCTGTTTCTCTTCCCCACCCCACTCACTGCTTCATCTCCAAACTCCAGGTCTTATTTTCACTTCTCTCTCTCTCTCTCTTTCTGTATTGCATTTATTTTGGTACTCTACTGTTCACTGTCTCTCTCTAATTGCGGTGTATAATGTTTTTAAAGGATTTAAGCCATGGGTGTTGGTCTCCAGTGAGGCCCAGTTTCTTCTTAACTCCCAAATCCGCAAACAACGTCGCACCCATCAGAGCTTCTCCCTCTACGGTTGCACTCACTAAAACTCCTCCGCTTGATGACTCTCCCGCTTCGGTATTTGCTATTGCTTGCTATGAATTACTTTTCGGGCTTTCATTTCTTATATTTGGTTTCTACAAGAGAGGGAAAAAAATCGTGCTTTTATTCTTATTTTTGCTCATTGAGGTATAAAGTTTGGACCTTTCATATGGGTTGATGTTACAAAATTATGCAGAAGTTAGAGCTAGCCGACCCTGATTTCTACAAGATAGGTTATGCTCGGTGGTTTCGAGCTTATGGTATTGAATTCAGGGAAGGCCCTGATGGATTTGGGGTCTTTGCTTCCAAAGATGTTGAGCCTCTACGCCGAGCCAGAGTGAGTTGCTTTGTTTGAAAGATTTCTTTATTGGTGTTGTTGAAGCTTACACACTAGTAATATACTTGGAGTAGATGCTGTTAGTTAACTGATTCAAGGTTGAATTGGATTTTCAATTTTTGTTTTTCCATGGTGATGTATGTTTGCCTTTTACTGAACCCAACAGGTAATCATGGAAATTCCTCTGGAAATGATGCTAACTATCAGCAAAAAGCTTCCATGGATGTTTTTCCCAGATATAATACCAGTAGGCCATCCAATATTTGATATTATCAACTCTACTGATCCGGAGGTAATAGTTTCCTTTTTATTTTAATCAATGCATATCTTTAACTGCAAATTTATCCGGTGCTGCCAATTTGTTAGATGTTTAAATTTCATCACCTCATTTGATTTGGTTGATGGGTGAAGACTAGCACTTATTGTCTGAAAAGACAACCATTGATGACACCTACTCACTAGATACATGTATTGGTTTTCTCCGTGTGACAGACAGATTTGGATCTGAGGTTAGCATGCCTTCTCTTATATGCATTGGATCGGGCGGATAACTTTTGGCAATTGTACGTTGATTTCTTACCGAGTGAAGATGAGTGCACAAGCTTGCTTCTAGCAACAGAGGTGAGTGGATTAACCAAATTGTTTTTCATGACCTGTTGTAGATTCTCAGTTGTTCTATAACGTTAACTTTAATTTTGTTATGTTCTAATTTTGACTTTGTATTAGCTATATGAGAGTGTCTTGTTTAATATTACTTTCACCTTGAAGCATGTTTCAAGTGAAATGCTTTGTAGCTTAACATGCATTGTTTACTCATACATGTTTCTTGCAATAGGCTTAAGAAGTTTTTGAACCAAAAAAGTTAATAATTATCATGTAATCCCATAAGTTATAAACAACCATGAAGAATTCAAGATTCAAGAAGTGTTTCGCACATTTGGACTTGCTTTGCAGTGTTCTGTTATCCAATTAGATTCTCTTTACCTCTTCACTTCCTTTGAAACTTGTGTGCATTCCAATCATATAAACCATTACTAACCATCCTTCCCTTCTCCATTGCTTTATAAATTTTGTAGGAGGACCTTTTGGAGCTCCAAGATCCAAATCTTTCCTCAACTATGAAAGAACTGCAGCAGCGTGCCTTAGAATTTTGGCGAAAGAACTGGGTACTAACTTGACATCCTATCTTACATATCTTCACTCTTGCATATTTTGTTTTTACTATTTGATTCTTTTTCGAACAATTTTTCAATGACATTCTCTGTGTGTTTGAAACCTTACACAGCACAATGGTGTTCCCTTAAAAATAAAGCGTCTAGCTCGTGAACCTAGGAGATTCATGTGGGCAGTGAGTATGGCACAAACGCGATACATTACCAAGAAAATTAGGATTGGTGCACTATTCCAAGAAACCAATATGATGGCCCCTTATGCTGGTTAGCTTCTCTCCACCTGAACGTTTGACCATTTCTTTATATATTGTAGATGGTGACCAATTATTCAAAAACTAATATTCTAGAGGCTCAAGAAGATTATGTGTGCCCTATCTTCTTACATAAAAAATGTTGACATAATATTTCAACTAATAAGCAAGTAGCTCTGTGTAATACCCTGCATAGTCTTGTAGCTAGCCAGGAGGATTGGGTGAAATTCTTGTTATTTAATCATAAAGAACTGTAACACAATTCTCAGCCACCTATATATTGGATAATAAAGGGGAGGGTTGCCATAACCTTTTACTAAAGAAGGGGTGGCCCACTGCACAAAGCTCCAACCACTGTGGGGTTTGGGTAGGGTCATTTATGTACTCAACACCCCTGTTTTTGTAAAAAGGCTGTTTACCAAACTCAAAACTCGTGACCTCAAGGTCAGTAGGCGACAACCTTACCGTTGCTTAAGGCTCATTCTTTTGTCATAACCTTTTACTAATAGTAAATAAAACTGCTGTACATTTGAGATGGACAATGCTATAGAATGTATTCTATGAGGCAGATTATGTGACATTTTAGACAATTACTGTCAATATTACGTGACATTTTTCTCCTCAGCGGTCATAGTGTTTTATGAAACTTCAATTCAAAAGATCCTCCATAAAAGTGTATGGAAGTGCAGGAAGTCAGGACACAAGGTCCAGTTCCAATAAGGTTCAGGGAATAGCTAATAATTTTGAAAAGTGCATATTTTGCTACCTATATTCTCGTCTTCTTCTCCAAGTTAATGGCAGCTGGGAAGAAGAAGAAAATAAACTTTAGTGGTACAGTAATGGGATGCACTATTTTCAGCTTGATCTGTCGGTAAAAACATGCAATCAAGCTTCTTTTTAATGTGATATGATTCTAGACGTTTAAATATGAGATTTATGGAACATATAAGAGTGGGAGTGTTAGGATTGTAAGACCACCTTTGGTTTGAAAGTGCCTCGAATCTCTTGCGATCAGTACATTTTTTCCCTTTTGTTCAGGATTTGACTTTTTTCCATTTTAGCCAACTTCCATTTGGATTTTATAGAAATTCTTGCATACAAATTTCAGTTATCTCAATCTCTTCGCTGCTTCGTATCTATATATTTTTTAACTTAGCACATCATATGCAGACATGCTGAACCATTCCGACCAACCAAATTGTTTTTTTCATTGGCGTGGCAAGGATCGCATGCTTGAGGTGATGATAAATTCTGGACAACGGATTAGAAAAGGAGAGGAGGTAATTGTTTGAGCTCCAGTCCTACATGGACAAGAGACAATGCCTAGTTGAGCTTCTTAGTCTCAGGGCACTTAACTTAACAACTTAAGTTTTTAATGTTTGGTTGTTCCACTTCCCATTCTACTCACTGTTGCATATACAGCATTAGGATTATTGCTTTGCCATGTTCTTGTATTTATACATGTGTGAATGAATAAGCTGATTACAGTGCGCATAAATTTAAATATACCACTAAATTCCTGCCTCTGTTCCTATTTGTTCTCCTGTAAAAAGGCTAAATGTAGGCTTCCTTGTATACATATTACTTGAGAAAGTAAATATAATTTCATAATAATTATTCTCAAGATACATATGAAAGAAGATATGAAATGCAAATCCTCAATAATTTTATTTCAGAGATAGGCTGTATATTTATATACATAGTGATAGAGGTTGCAAAGAATCCTATAGAATTAGGAAACTAATTAACTGATTTCCCTTTCAAGTTATAATTGATTGAAAGATAAATGGAGGTTCCTAGGTTCGATTTAAAGTTACTACATTGAGGTGGCTATTATCAAATTCTATGCACAGTAGTGAACAGAACAAGATTATATAACTATTAATATGGTGATTTGAACCCCTGACATCGGGAAATCATTCCTCAGCATCAAAGTGTCTCTCCTTCTCAATAGCCTCACTTGTACAAAAGTCAACCTCGTCTTCATGGACCTTGGGGGCGTTGATGGCAGACCCCCTCTCATGTTTTGTTTAATTTGACCTTTGCCATTCTCTGTCATCCCGAGTCCTTTATCACACTGGTTTTTCTGGTGTTTTTGTATCTTGTATTTTGGCTGGGTTCCCTTCTTGGGAATCCTAGCTTTTCTAATAATGTATTTATTTATCCCCGCTGATCAAAAAAAAAAAATGGTGATTTGAACCAAGACAAAAAACAAGCTTTTGAAAAAAAACAATCTGAAATATTTTTGTTTCCTCATTTTTGAATGATTTTTTTTGGCACAATTATAAGCACTGTGACATGCATGCAAAACTATGATTAGGATTCCTTTTATAGCCCTTTCCAATTCATATCCATAGTGTGGTTGGTTCCTTAACTTTTGATATCGTTTATGCTGTTTTGTACCATTTTATATTAACCCAGTTCAATGAAAAATTCATGATCACCATGTTTAGTTTAGAAGCTCAGCTGTGTTATTGTGTAGGCTTTCTATACTTCAGGTTTTGAAGCTTTTCTGTTATGCTTCTGTGTCGAAATACATGGCACTAGTACCCATATTTAGAGTGAATTCTCAATCAAGGTCTTAAAGATTCTTCCGAAGCTATTAAACATGCAATAAAGTTACTTCTGAAACTGTGGGTTGAGATGCTACATAAACTTGGTTGTACTTTAAATATTTATCTGTAATTCGACCTTTCTTTATATGGGACATAACTGTTTAGTGTTTACATTCTGCCAAGATAGTTTGTAGGGTTGAACAGATCTTATTCTTGTGTTTGATAAAGAGAATATTGTTGATGATTTCTTGAACTTTCACAGTTGACCATCAATTACATGAATGGGATGCAGAATAACATGCTCATGCAAAAATATGGCTTCTCTTCACCTGAGGTAACTTTTTCAGATTTAGTTTTTGCCATGAAAAATGCACTAGGTTGAATGGGATCCTGTCGCTTCCAGCTTGAACTGATATTTCAGATATTTGGGAACCGTCTCAAAATTTGATTTTTGTGTGCATTTGTATGGATTTTACCCAGAACTAACACCTAGGTAAATTTGACTTGAACTTTGCAGAATATTTGGGATAAATTCAACTTCTCTGGCAATTCACGTATTCATTTGGATTCCTTCTTGTCAGTTTTTAATATCTCTGGCATTCCTGATGAATATCATCTCAACAGTATGGGCCATATGAATAACATTCTTTATATGACTTTCCAGTAATTAATTATGGGATTATTATTTACAAGATTCATAACTTTGTAGCAGATCGGCTCCCTCGTGCTGGAAATACATCTGTTGACGGAGCTGTCATTACAGCAGCAAGAACATTGCCCACCTGGTCGGATGGGGACGTGCCTCCAATTCCGAGTGCAGAAAGGAAAGCTGCCAAGGCATTACAGACAGAATGCCAAAATTTGCTTGCAGAGTTTCCAACAACTTCTAAGGAAGACCAGGAAATACTAGGTATGGCTGTTATGCACTACATATTTATTACATTCATTCCCGAAAATGGGTTCCGACTAATCGGGCTTCTATTCTACCCCCTCCGTCCCAAAATGAGTGTCCTGGCTGTCTTCCATTTTTGTCCCAAAATGAGTGTCCTCTTTCATTTTTAGGAAGTTAGTTATAGCATGAATTATTAATAACATCTCTATAATAAGTTAGTTAGTATCATTTGAGTTTGTTAGAGCATATACTTATGGGGATTCAAAAGTAATTATACAACACTAACTCACTTTTCCTTAATTATTTTCAAAATAGAAATAAGGACACTCATTTCAGGACGGAGGGAGTATTTAATTCTTATTCGAGGAGCTACATCTTAATTAATACTCACTTTAGGTTTGAGTTTGCAGTCAAGTTGATAAAAAGTTAGACGGAGATTGCACAGGATACAAACTTATGCAATCATTTCTACTAGTAGCATGTGTATATGGTTTCTAACCTAAACTTCATTGTACCCTAGTGTATATAAGATCCCCAACCCAATTTTCATTTCAGTACGCACTCAAAAACTCATATGCAACTTGTTCCATTTGAAGTATGAAGCTAATTTAGCATCCCTGACCCTATTTGTTGGTACCATGAACAGATTCTACGTCGAACCCTAGGAGGACATATGAAGTTGCAATCAAGTAAGTAGTGGGAGCGTTTAGTTGTTGAATGCAGTGAAAATAGAGATGAACTCTCAACTGTTTTGCATGTTGGACGAATGCAGGTATAGATTACATCGGAAGTTGATATTGGAGAAGATTATCCAAGCATTGGGAACATATCATGAGCGGTTAGTGTTCTAGCGGAGGAGACAATAGGTTCAGTTTTTGCTTAGATAATAGCTTATAGTGATTGCACCCGAACCGTTCTTTGAATCTGCTTCTGCATTTTCATTTGTTAACCACAAGGAAAAGGGTGGATCATGCACACTCGTTGGTTAGAAGTTGAATTGACAAAAAAATAGAGTTTCTGGGGAAGTAGTTTGTCTTGAATCCACTCTTCATTCTGTCCACTTGTTTAGATTTTCAGGGTAAAATATATTATTCTTCCAGCAATTTTGGTCTTCAATTTATGAGAGTCTATTAGTGTTTCTGAAAGCTACTATGGGAGATAAATATGATGATGATTGTTTTTCAATTTTGGTTTTGATTGTATGGATCATTAGAGCAGTAATGTTTGATGTGTAAGTGTAACAATAAATTGGATTTTAATACTTGTGATCATATGAAGTATCAAAAGTTTTTTTTTTAATCATCAACCACAATGATTTTAAATGCAGACCCGGTTCAATTAAATGTATTAAAAAACTTTTGGTCTGAAGATCAAATTGAAATTTGTATGTACATAGAGGAGAAAAACGAAGGTTTTTTTTTTTTTGGCTTATATTCTTAGCCAATAACAAGGTGATAACATTTCATTGAGTTTTATTTATACTCACTCCAATGAATTTAAGCGAGCAGAGCGATCCGCTGAATCTGGTTTTTTTTAATGAGGTGTTATTATATTATTTTATTAGTGGCTTAGAATCTAAGTCATATTATTTGGTCTAGATACTAATACTTATATATATATATATATATATATATATATAATGAAACTATTAACTAGTCATTTGATGTGTCAAATGTCATTATCAATTTTCTGAAAAAAGTTGACATTCCGAAAAATTTACTTTTTCATTGCCAATTAATACTTAAATACATGCTCGAACACTCTTCTAAGGCTTTACATGTGTTGCGGGCAGTGCCCCCAAATTTTTATTTATTCGATAATAATCTCTTACATTTTTAAAATATATCATACTTGTATTTGTTATTTTTCTTGTATTTGTAATTGTCTCTAAAGACAAAAACTCTAAATCCGTAGTGATCATACAAATCTACATATATATGTGTTAAACTTGGTGAGAAGGCATTAGGTGTTGTCACCTCGTCAAGTTTAACAATTTGGAG
>JAYMTK010003511.1:0-12203 GCA_036897405.1 Pelargonium myrrhifolium | reverse complement strand
GGTCATCTGCCAAACCTTTAAAGTTTTGGGGGGTCATCTGCAATTATCCCTATTTTTTTTATTTAATGAATCATAATACGTTTTCTTTTGATTGTCAAATTTTGATTTCAGTGTCAAAAGAAATTGAAGGATGATTTTTTCAGGTAGCATACTATTATTATTATTATTATTATTATTTTGAGGATAAAAGAGAATTTGCATTAATTTGGATTGATGGAGTATGGATGAGCTGACTCAATCTAACTCTTACGACCGAAAACGGGTCTTGGGCCGTGATTTGAAAAAGAACCACTCACCCTAGATCGTGTGGGCTTCAGTTATGACGCTGACAATGCGAATACCATAGCAATGGTGGTATTGTCTGTGTTCCAAGAAATGATCAAAACTAAACTAAATGCCCAAAAACCAGAGAGCTCCAAATCCAAAAGCAAACTAATAAAACAGTAATCCAAATGCAAATTAATAAAACTATAGATGCTAATAAAGCTAAGCAGCCATTTTGGGTTCAACCAAACCTTAAGGTTTCCGACATCCTGCAGACGTCTAAATCTGTTGGTGCCAAACCACCGAGGAATCATTCCTCGATGCGAATCTAAACTTCCAGATCTGCAGTCGCCTCAAAGTTCACCTCCCTCTCTAGCCTGCTGATGTATTCCTTCTTGTTGTCATCCTCAATGAATTTGTACCCTCTGTAGCGCTTTGCACCATGATGATAGAATAACGACTTTCTAGCCATTGGCTAGTTCATTCGGTGCACACCTCGACCTTCCTTGCCCAACCAGCGATTACCACAGTCCCTACAAACTAGTCTTCCAGTATCCACTACTCCAATAGTCTCCCAACGTAGCCATTCTAGCATCCGTCATGTAACCACCCTCTTTGTAACCATGATTCTCATCTTCTACCAACCCCGCCAGCGCTGCCATTCCACTCCCCACTCTCCTTCCTCCCATCTGAATATCGAGTTGCACCACACGGCTCAACCATTGTGATCACGTCGCCAATGACGACGAGCAAACTCACGACCCTCCGTCCGACCACAATCCCCACTCGGTTGGAGTTTAGCCGACGCTCCACTACTCCCCCTCGTCCTAGTAACGGTGTCGTCGTTGTCGTCATTATCCCATCAAACATATCACATAGAAATTAAACATCACCAACCCATTTAATTAATCAAGTCGTGCAATCCGTTTGTAGATGCATTCAAAAGCAAAATTATAAATTTGTAAACTTAAGTCGTGCAATCCGTTTGTGGATGCATTCAAAAGCAAAATTATAAATTTGTAAACTTATCATGTAAGAAAATGAATGTACTATTGTAAGTTAAAAGGGTGAAATCTATATATATATATAGGTTTAATATATATCAGTTGACTGATATAAAGTTATATCAGTTGCATGATGACATCTCATTTAAAATCATAATTATCTGGACGGGTTGCTCCGCTCTCACAAATTCACTTGAGTGGGTACAAGTGATTTTAAATGAGGTGTCATCACCTCATTGACTTTGTTAAGTTGCAACTGATATAACTTTATATCAGTCAATTGACATACATTTTATTCATATATATTTTTTTTTTCTTTTCTTGAACCAATCAAAAACCACATTTTCGAACCTCATGCATGACACAATCAAATAAAAATTATGACAATATCAATCAACTTGTTCATACATTGTATGAAGATGTATATGTTTAATGTATGTGTGACATGTCAACAATACTTTTAAAATTGAATCAGGCCTACTTTGGCTCAAATGTGACTTATTGACCATATATGTATGACATCAAAATAAATTTTGCGGTTCTTTTATGTGGTCTCTGACTCGCTTGCAAAACAAAGTACCTACAGAAGTTTGTTAGTGCTCTATTTATGTGGTATTTCTTAGTGGTCTCTGATACGCTTTGAGGACGGACATGTATGTAGTAGCTACACGTGTGGTGCTTGTGGCCGTTTTATGTGGTTTTTGATCCTCTTACAAAAGAACATGCCTACAATCATTTCCGACCTTTTTGTATTGCCCACAGTGGTCTTTGGCCCGCTTGCATAAAGCTATATTCCATATGTGTTATGTATCGTCTGTGTTTATGTAACCTCCCTCTATGGTTTTCGGACCCGATTGCATAATTAGGACATGCATGCAGTTGCTCCATGTGTTATGCAATCTCCCTCTGAGGTCTCCGCCATACGTGTGACCTTTTATGGTCTCTGACATGCTTGCAAAAGAATATGTTTGTAGTGGTCATATGGGTGGAAGAAAAATACATACATGTACATGAGAGAAGCGTTGATTGAAAAAAAAAACGATTATACATGGGTTGAGCTCACCGATAAAAAATATTGTGAGGCTCGCACATGAAGATGAGTGTTGATTGAAACAAGTCGTGTTGTGATATGCAAAAATGCACGCTTAATTAAGAGTAAAATTTTAAATTAATCATAATAATGTGTCAAACACATTACACGACTATTTTAGTTACCTTGTTAAATACTTCGTGTTTGTGTTTTGTGTTAGTAAATGTGTCATGTTCAACTGTTCAGCACGATTACTAAATATGTTGCTTTTGTGTTGAATCGTGCAGAACACAGTCAACTTTCAACACAATACGAACAACGCAAACACACAAATAACCAATTCTACCTATGATTCATGATGGATGGTATTTATACATTTTAATTTGTTGAAGTGGTGATGTCTCACATTGGAAAAATATAAAGATAATGAGCTAAATATAATGGTGCAAGTGAAACACTGCTAATAAGGTTCCTTTTATTAGTAGAAGCCCAAGCCATTATATTAGCCCATTGTGTTTATGTTGCCTCCCATGTGGTCTCCGGCCTGTTTGCAGTGATATGCTTGCAACGGCGCACGTGTGGAAGAAAGAAACTGAAACCAAACACATGAGGGAGAGTGCCGATTTAAAAGGCTTCCGATTGTGCACATGTCAAGCTCACTGATGGAAAGAAAAATTTCATTGAATTAATACAAGCATTAATCTCGCTAACTAATACAAGAGAGACATATCTAATATTCCAAATCTAATTAAGGCTTACATTCCCTTTTGAAGGGACCTACGCCCTGAGACCCATAACAACTAAACATCACTCTCCGAATGAGTGGCGGCTACAGTACACCTAGGGATTTTCTCGGCACACCGGGTGCCCACCCAGCAATGATTACTCCACATCCCGGGTTCCATGACCCGAGAAATCCACCACAACTATCACCCCATGCCCAACCTCCATCTCTTCCTCCATCCGCCATTGACCACCGACCTCACTCCATCTTCACTTGCAACCTTTTCCGACCCACCGAAATGCTCCAACCCACACGCGAGGGGGGAGTGTTGCCATTTTAGTAGTGGAAGCTCAAACCATTATATTAGCTTTTTTTGAAGGGAAAAGGTGCTTAAGGCACCACTTTCATTAAAAGAGAATCAACTGGATGCAGATCGAATTAATACAAGAGAAATCCTATATAAATCACAAATCTACTTAAGGCCAACACTAGTATTTTCACCACAGACTTGTGTTGCTGGGGCTCACCCCCACCCCCTGTAAATGGCTCATACCAACTAAACATCCCTCATTGGATGAATGAACAAGTATGACACATTCTGAGTATGCGAACTACGGATCCGGCCCCAAGCACCGAACCCGAACCCAAGCGGATCACTCCCCATCCCGAGTCCCTTAACCCGAAATTTCACACTCCTCCCCATCCGCCGTCTCCTTCTCATATACCCCTTCCATTATATTAACCCATTATTGATATTTAACATAATTCCAGTCCAATAAAAATCTGAGAATTAATAAGAATTGTTTAAATTATTTTATTAGTTTTTGAAAGAACTTGTGGCTCCTGCAAAAATATAAAAGGAAGCATGTATGTATATGAACAAGTGAGCATGTGCTAAGCAATGAGAAAAAATGGAGATTTTCAAGAGCACGCTTTGGATTGAATCAAGGAGACAGGACCACTGACTCAACTGGACCTCACCTCCCATTTTCTTAAGAGAATGTCTCAAACATTGATTATCTAAATTAATTAATTATTTAATTATTAAAATAAACCTTAATTCAATTTAATAATACTATACATTATATACATTAATAAACAAACATATACTATGAAACATAACAATAAAGTGGTAATCATGTCACACTTTCTAGCCCCTGATCTTGTTTAATCATAGGGGCATCATAATTGCAAGTGAACACTTTTTTGAATATTGATGAGATATTAGTTTACTAAGATTCCATTGAAGAACTTAATTCTTGCTATTTTGCATGCTTGTTCTTGCTTTGGAATTGTAATGAAAATTAATATTCAAATGCATGGATCACATAAGGTTTTTCATGATGTCTTGATGATTATCACCAAGTGATGTTTGTAGTTTTTATTATTAAAAATGGAATGAAAATAGTAAATTCAAGTTATGTTAAGTTTACTGGCACGTCTGTTCTATTTTCCGACTTAGGTTTACTCATATAAGATATGTTTTCTATCATCTACTATGTGCGTAAAGGGAAAGGAACATCATATCGAAAGAATGTGAACTTAGTCACCACTTGAGTCAGCATCTCTTATTCATGCACCTATCATTTTAAATTTTTGACTTAAAGTCAAGTTAAACGATATATAGCATAATCTAACCTGAATAGAAAAGGTATCATTCACATTTTAGTGTGGTATTTTGCTAGGAATTGAGTTTTCTTGAAAGTTTTTCGTTTAGTATTGAGTTAACAATGGCGACTTTATACAATCATATTAAAAAGGATCTCAAGCTCACGCACTTTTGTCAAGAAAGTAACTTATCATTCGCGAGTTAAAACATAAATTTTACAATGGTAAGAACCGTCCAAAATGAATTCCCTTCTCAACCATAAATCATGGCAACAAGTTCTTGTTAGGAAAACAACTTATATGCAGACTAAGCGCACAGATAAAACTGCATACATAAATGATTATCATAGATTTTACAATGACAAGAAAGAGACTATCTATTTTGGGTTAGGGTCTTTCTTGGACACTTTTGTTTCAACTATGATTAATTGTGGTGGACATGATGGTGATGATGATGGCTAGGGTTTTGGAGCATTGGGCTAAAGGTTTGCATGGGAAATGAAGAAGAGAAAGTGAGGCTTGTGGTTGTGGAAGGAGAGCAACTTTGGACCAAACCATTGTTGTTGTGGCCTAGGTTTTCTAGTGCCTTGACTTGTGACCTAAGGAACTTGAGATAATTGGCAGCCTCATCAAGCATTGATGCAGTGTCCATCTTGCTCCCACCAGGAACTAGCTTCTGCAAAACCCTAATCCTCTCACTGATCCTCTCCCTCCTCTGCCTTGCAGCCACTGTTTGTGGGTCACTTGAGATCTTCACATTCTTCCTCTTTGGCCTCTCCACCGCCTCCATGCCTAGGCTCACTGGCCTGAAAGCTGCTGCTCTGTAGATCATCTCCTTCATTTGTGCTATGGCCTCAGGGTCTGGTTCTTGATGGTGATCATGTGAGGAGGACACTGAGGATGAGCTTGGATCTTGGAAGTTGATGTTGGATGATGATGGTGGTGATAATCTTGGCTTCTTGGGCTTTGGTGGGTTGTTGTTGTTGTTGCAAGAATCATCATGGGCTCTCCTCTTGGGGTTTCTTGATTCTTGATCTTGATCTTGATTTTGGGAGTGCATGTTCTTGATGTTCTTGTGGATGTTGATGTCTGAGTCCACTGAGGATGAGATTGTTGAAGATGCACCAAAGCTCCACAAGTTGGGTTTTGGTGGGTTGTTGTTGAGAGAATCAAGATGATGATCAAAGTAATGTGCTCTCCTCTTGGGCTTTCTTGATTCTTGATCTTGATCTTGCATGTTCTTGATGTTCTTGTGGATGTTGTTGTGTGAGTCCACTGAGGAGGAGATTGTTGAAGAAGAGGCACCAAATCTCCACAAGTTGTTGTTGTTGTTGTTTGAGAAGATCATGGAGATCCCATTATTGTTCCCATGATCATCCTCCAAAGAAGCTGTAGTGTCTGTGTTGCTGTTGGTTGCTGACAACAAGCAATCAAGAGACTCAATGGAGTGATCATGGTCATATCTCTGTTAACTTACTCAATTATAAGTGGTGGACTGGTGGTCGGAGATAAAGAGGTGGTCGCCGGAGAGGATGGATGGTTTGGGGTTTGGAGGTTCAGGGATTTTGGAGAAGAGGGTATGAGTGAAAAAATTAAAAAAATGTGAGGGGTACTTTAGTAGTTTTAACATAATTTAATTAAAATATCATTTTTATATTATAATAATAATAATTTAAATGCCATGTCATTAAATTAATAATAAAAAATTAATTTTAACTGCGTTAGTTAAAATTAACGGTTTTCGTTAGGAAATTTAACGGAATGGACTAAACCGTGATGGTTTTGGGATAGTTTGGACTAACGTGAACCACTTGCTCCACCTTTGGACTAAATCGTAACGTTTTAAAGTATAAGAACTAAATCGTAACATTTTGGATAATACATGAACTAAACTGTACCTTTTTCCAATTTTAAAATTAGTTTGACAGCTTGGGAACACTTTGTGAAAATGAGTTTCAAACTAGGGTAATTTCCGCTTGTTTAAATACTATTTTAGTGTTGGGTAGATTGAGCTTTGACCCTGGGCTTAAGATTGAGCTAAAAGATGAATTGAGAATTCAATTTCCGCATCCATTTCAAATCCTTAAGAGATCGATAATCAAAGTCGCATTTGCAGAAATAGGGGGAAGTAAGAAGAAGGAGATGGGCGGATCTCGCGTAGATGCGATCCTCTCCACAATCGTAGCGGTGCACCCTCACGAGACCTCCGCATTGCTCCACTCCTCCTCCTGTTTCTTCTTCGTAAGCCCCTCCTCTCCTCTCCTCTTTTCATTGCTCCATTTTTATCTTCTTCTTCCGTTTGATTTGAAATTGAAATTGAAATGGCAGATTTTGAGCGCTTACTTTGTGGTCCTCCCGTTGCGGGACGAGGGTGCCATATCTCTAGGCTTATCTAACCTTCCTGGCCTCTTTCTTGGATCCTTGGCTCTCACTTTCATTGCCGCTCCTCTCTCTACTCTCATCTTCTCCTTGCCCCATCTCTCCAAAGCCAAGGTATAGTAAAATATGAATCATATGTGCTTAGCAAAGAGCAAATTGATGTTAATATGTTGCGCAATAGTTGAAATTTGCTTTCATCTTTTCATGCCCTAATTTATACAATGCTCATTTTCAAGTCACTAGCTCCTTTTTCTAGAATTGGCTTTGTAGATGATCCTTTATTTGTCATCCTGTAATAAATTCTACTTGAAATTCCAGGCTTTGCTTTTGATACACAGATTTTTTAGCATCTCCATGGTTGTATTTTTCATCCTATGGCATTCTTCCTCAGCCTCTAAATTGAAGGTAATGTGAGATAATATGAATTATAGGGTAATGCTTCTTATGATGATTACTCTTCCTCCGAAATTTGATATTAATGCCCGTAGTTGGACTGCTTTCCTATTTATAGGATTCAGTTGCTAGATCTTCCACTTCAATAGAAGATCCAAAGGTTGATGCTTATCAATCCATTTTCACATCTGTAGGCTGGGATAGCCAAGATTGGTTTTATGTCTGTGTCAGAATTGGTTTTTTCCTTTGGGTAAGTAAAACAATGGCTGTGCTAATTGTTAGTAGATTTTTTCTTCAACTCTAGTTGAGTACAGTTTCAATTGAAGATTATGAAGGGATTTTCTGCCTTTTTGAAGGTTGCTCTGCTTAATCTCATTACGATATCTTCGACTTGGGCAAGAGTAATTGATGTGATGGATAGCGAGGTCTGTATATTTCCATACCTATCTCCTGAAAATGATCTGTTTCACAATGTGTAATTTTACACATGAAGATGATATGTATATATGAATATTGCGTATTTAAGTTTTGTTGTTTGTATCCAGTCAGGCTCAAGATTGTTTGGTTTCATTGGAGCTGGTGCTACACTTGGCCAGCTTTTTGGGTCTTTGTTTGCTACAGTAATGGCTTGGTTGGGGCCATGTATGCATCCTTGTCTAATCTCAGGAAGTTAGATTTAAATAGTTTTTGCCTTCTCCATTGTTTGAACTGTGAGGTGGCTTGTTGCAGTTCTATTCCTATTTGCTGCTGTGTTAATGGAATTTGCTGCACAGTCATCTAAAGGGATCAACCAAGATGCATCTCATCTCCCTGAAGAAATATCTCCCATTAGGTTAGGTAGAGTTTTGAATATTGTTTTGTTCATTTGTGTGTATCAGTGGCTGTAAATTTTGAGACAACAAAATTTTGTGTGAATTTAGAGAAGCTGATGACCCTCATAAACAAAATGAGGGTGATGGGAAAACTACACATTCTCCAAAACATTCTCCTTCTGCAACAAAACCCATTTCAAAGGGCTCTCCTAAATCACCCACTCCTGCGAAAAAGCCCGAATTTTGGGCCATTTTGGATGGACTTTGGCTTATTATGTCTTCAATGTACTTGCTGAATGTGTCTTTATTTCTCTGGCTGAGTGCAGTAGTCTCTTCTTTCTTCTATTTTCAGGTAAGATAATATATTATTCTGAGACTTGTTACATTTGTAATCAGCTTTCCTATATGTTGACAAACAGCTCTTCCATAATCATTCAGATCACCAGAATTTTACTTGCTACTGACTATCATCTGTCCCTGCAACTGTAGAAAGTGAATGTAATCGCAACAACTGTTACAAGCTCTCTTGATAGGAGGAAATTGCTCGCACAGATAAATAGCTTTATTGCTGTTTTTATCCTTGCTGGACAGCTTACCTTAACGGTAAAGTTGAACCTTTTCTAATTTTGCTTGCTTTTGATGTTATATACCTTGTCTGTTTTGAAAAAATAATTACAGAAACCGCCTTATAGAATGATATTGGGGGCTGGATTATGTGATGTCAACTTTTGATTTCTACATGATCTCTGTTTTTATGTTTCTCTGACTTTCTAAAACACAGGGGCGCATCCTTACGGTTGCTGGAGTTACTATAGCTATTTGCTCTGCTCCATTTATTGCCTTCTCAAATTTGATTGCTATCGCAGTATGGCCTTCTTGGATTGCAGTTGCTGTTTCTGAGACCTTACGAAAGGTTATTCTTACATGACTGCCTGTTATACATATTTCTTCTTGTATGTTATGGTTTGATAATATTTGCGCATGTCTTACATATTTAGAAATTACTTATGGTCCGTTTGGATTCTTGGGTTTGATTTGAAATACTAGATTTGAGCCAAATCCTATGTTTGAACGCACAAAAAATTTGGTTTTTTAAACAAGTACAACTCTTATTTTGTCAATTGAAATTCTATGGTTTCTCAAACATTATATTTATATTCTCTGAAGCACCGACACGTTACTCAACTAGAGTGTCCCCGTCTGCCACACAAATCGGACACGAAATGCGGAAACAAAAATCTGTTTGATTCTTGGTTTTGAATAAAAGATATATATATATATATATATTTATCAAAGAGGAAACAAAAATCAGTTGAAACCCTACCTTTCTTCGTACAAAACCAGCCATAGCAGGTACTCCTTTTCCGGAGACGCGCCGCCTTTCAGGTAAGTTTCTTCCTTTTTTTTTTATCCACTTCCTTTCTCTTCATTGTAACAATCCGTGCAAAGATAAAAAAGGATTAAGAAGAGACGGCGCTGCTCAATACCATGGGGGCGTTTAGGGAGAGAAGTAATAGCGCTCAAGTCATAACTAGATTAGGGTTTGCTTTATTTTTATATTACTTATTTAATGGGCTTTTGGGCTACAATTATGGACTGTGAAATACTGTTAGAAAGTATTGAGTGTTTGGATTATTGGGTTCTGTTAGTTAAGCATTTATAAGCCCAATAGTAATTTTGATTTTCTTTTATCACCTTCACTAACCCATTGTTAATTGAAAGAATTATATATATATATATATATATAATACTTTTTATTAAAAAAATTAACATGTCAAGTAGCGTGTCGTGTCAGTCTTTTTTTCTTTTTTTTTTAAATCACGAATCGCGTAGCGAATTGTGTCGTGTGTGGTGTGTCTGTATCAGTGCAACCTAGTTTATATTCGAAATACAATGTTTAAAATTTCAAATCATGAATTTGAAATAAAATCCAAGAATCCAAACACAACCTTTTTGGTCGATTATTTTTATAATTAACTGACTACTGACTTCTGTGCAACTCAAGAAGGGAAATGCTGTGGGGTTTAATTTGGTCTTCTATTCAAACATTTTTAGCATAGTCTGTGTTGGGTATGTCATATCAATAAGTAGTTCAAAGGGTAAAAGTGGGAGATAGAAGACTGAATAGAAAGGTCATTCAGGTGAATTCTGCTTAATGTTCTGATATTTATTACTTTCCAGGTGGTTACTTATGTTATGACCAGGCCTGCAAGAGAACTCCTATTCACTGTTGTCTCTCAAGATGAAAAATACAAAACAAAGGTATCTAGCTTTTCCCACTATTTATTTAATTTATGTTTAGAGAAGGGGTTGAAAATTTTGCGGACATGATAGAGCTTGATGTTTTAGAACATGACCATCTTTGTACATTCATGTGGGAAACTCTGCTTCTAAATTTAGTTACCTCAACTGAGGTCTGATTCTTAACAGAACAGATAACTCCTTTGAGTGGCACACTGTGCTTCTGAGTTTGCTTAATGCCGAAACTGACATCACACCTTCATTAAACAATGCATAATGCATATATAATGTTTCTTTCAGTAGCTTAAATCGTGCAGTGGCCTGGGCCTACCGCCTCAAGAAACGAAAGATTCTCAGTTTGAATCTCCTGCTATTTTGTAGCCACCCACCTTACCATTGTCATTCAGGATTATTCTAGTGCTCATATAATGCCTACATATCTGTTTTGCTGTGTTTGCTGTCATGTACCACTTTAATTAGAATGCCAAATGTATGGAATAGAAAACGGCTTCATCGAGCATGTGCTATTACAGGTTTTCATTGATGTGTTTGTTCAAAGACTTGGAGATGCTACTGCTGCAGGAATGTACAAGTTACTCTTCACTTCTCTCAATGGGAGAACATCCACTCTTTCTCTCTATGCTCTACCTGTACGTATAAATATACTACTGCAATTACTTATTGTTATTTGGTTGGTTATTGATCTAAATGGATTATATGTTATTTTTAGAACCCTATCAATATGCTAAAAAAAAAAACTTCCATCCATCTGAGCATTTCTCAATTACTATTTGAATTCATGTGTAGTTCACTAGATGTTATTAAATCACTCTTGCCTTTTCAGCCATGCATTAAACAAGAATGCCTGAAAAATTATAATACTTGCATGCATTATTAAGATGAAATTTCATGGTGGATGCCTCAAGAAAACGACAAGAGGGTAGGTTCCTCTGTCCCAAAATGAGTGTTCTTTTTTATGGTTTGAGAAAAATTAAAGAGAAGTCCGTTAGTGTGGTATATTTACTCTTGTATTCTTATGATCATGTATTAAAGGATATTAACTAACTTGTTACGAGGATACCATTGACAATTGATGCGTAACTAACTTTTAGGATAAAAATCCAAAAGAAACATGACACTCAATTTGGGTTGGAGGAAGTATATGCTATTACTTTTCTTTTTTATCAGTGTTGTTGGAACTCCTGAAGCTGTAATGCAAGTATTTGAAACTGATTTGTGTTTGTGCTGCGCCAGGTTTGTTTAATGTGGCTAGCTACCGCATTCCATTTAGGACGGCGCCAAGCGCATCTTGCAAAGCTCCAGGCGGATTCTACGTCTTAAAAATACACCATTGTATGATATATATATATATATATATATATTTCCTTTCACGGTTAAAGATAATTCAACACATTTGTTGTAGAATATTGGTTCCATATATATATTGTTGAATATGCATCCATTGCATTGCCCGACTCTGACATGATAGCTGATTTTCCTTATTGGAATTCTGTTTTGGACATGTCTTGAATTACTTTAGAAAAGGGTAATGATCTTGGCATGTATGTTATTTACATGTATTAAACGCCGCAGCATTGTGGCCATGAATATGGAAAAGACTTGTGGGTTTGGCTTGGCATGGCTTGGCTTGAGCCGGAATATGGGTTTTCTTGCTCTCATCTTAAAAGCCTAAATATATAATGCATTTGCACAATATAATAGATTTATGTAAACTTTTATCAATAAAT
>JAYMTK010003510.1:0-12204 GCA_036897405.1 Pelargonium myrrhifolium | reverse complement strand
CAAAAGTAAATAATATTGCATTGGCCGTGACTCAAGCTCATGCCATAGGCCACGAATGGGAGATGCACTAACCACTGGACCAAAGCTTCATTTGTTACTTGAATTTCTCTGACTAATTTATATTCTGGCATATGCATAGGCCTATGTTGGCCTATGCCTAGCTCCGCCACTGACCCCACACGTTCTTTATCCCCTTATGCCACAAGAGCTTTAAACCAATCCTCCGGCGATGAACACCCCCCCCCCCCCTACGCCCCCAAAGGTTTAAACCAAACCTCCCGGGATGAACCCCCCCCCCCCCCCAATCGTTGCCGATAGACCTGTATTCTCCCTACACGCTACAACGAAACTACAATCAAATAAAGCATGCATCATAGATTCCTCCCCCACCCTGCGCCTCGGACATAACATGTCAACTTCCACTCCCCTTCGGCGAAGAGCTCTCATAACCAGAACGTTTGACGTTAGAACCCGCCAAGTAAAATGTCAGACCTTGGGTTGAACCTCCGCATTCCACACGAATTTTCAGTTACCTTCAAAGGAAAGACTATATAATAGTGCACGAAACCCGCTAAGAGATAACATAATTTTACATCAAATCTACCCTAATCTAAAAAGTTCCTTGGATTATTTTCTTTAAATATAAATTTTCATAATAAATTTCAAAATTCAATTTATTGTTGTCATCAAATATTGTACACGAAGAAATGCCTGAATTTGGAAATTAAAATGCGACCTTCACTTAAATTGTGCGAGATGTTTGACCTATGGGCTGGGCCGCTCGAGCTAGCGGGTTTGATACACTGTGTGTGTGGTTCGGTTTAAGCGGGTTGTGGGTTCACGTATTTTGTTTTTGGGTGCACCCCTGGCTCTGACCTCCGTCTTCTTCCTCGCTAACTCTATTGCAGGCAATCTAAAACCCTACTACTTGTCTGTAGCCAGAAACTGCATCGCGAGCTTCGAATTCTTGAGATCGGCTATGGGGTTTTTTGACCTCAACATACCGTATCTGGAGCCTTCTCCGACCGAGAAGAGTGCTCTCCGAGCCGTTCGCATGAAGCTCGTGATTAAGGCCATGGAGTTGGGCTACACTGGCATCGCCTACAACCGCACGATGAAGGGAGTCATGTCCGATCGCGATTGTTGCTCCATTCCATTCCTCTCTTTATCTTCTCTCCTCAAGCTCGCCCCTTCCCTATCGTCGTCGGTACAGCTTCACCGCGATCTTCTCGGCATCTCTGGGACCTCTCCCTTCCGCCAGTACACTCGCCTGACGGTCTGCGTCGATAACTTGGCTCAGGGCCAAGCCCTAAATTCTGGAAATCCGGTTTTGAAGACCTACGATTTGGTCGCCGTGCGGCCCTTGAACCAGACCGCCTTCGATCAGGCCTGTGAAAAGATGGAGGTTTGTTCGTTTAAATTGTTTCTGGTTTTGTGAAAATTTACTAATGTGAGCATTGAGTTAAATCTTTCTGTGATTTCATGTTTACTTAGGTAGATATAATTGCCATTGATTTCTCGGATAAGCTGCCATTTCGATTGAAGCTTCCAATGGTCAAAGCTGCAATTGGGGTTTGTTGTTCTTCTTCTTTTCTTATCATATTTGTGTTGCATTTGATCATTCCAGTGTAAATTGATCAACATATTGCATGTGTCATTGTTGTTTACTTGTTCACAGCGTGGAGTTTATTTTGAAATCACATACTCGAGTCTTATTGCGGATGTTCAAACAAGGAGGCAAATGATTTCCAATGCCAAGGTGAGAACTAAGAATTTTGTTTTGTGAGATTGAATATGTGTACTCCTTAAACATTGAGTGGGTTACATTTTAATTGTAGTGGAATTAGTATATTAAATACCGTGAATTGGTGTTAAAATCACAACCATTTTAGAGATGAAAGTTGCAGCTTGGTTCTGTGATCGTTCATCATCTCTGATTGTCTCTAATCTAGCAGTTGAGTTAATAAGGCTAATTGGTTTCACATAATCATGGAAATGCATTTGGCTTGCCCTGAAATATTTTATGAGTTATTGCTACTCCTATATCAAATTTACATTTGACCCAATCACTGCTTGGATTTCTAGTTTCTGATGGATTGGACACGGGGAAAGAATATCATTATCTCAAGTTGTGCCCCTTCGGTGAATGAACTTAGAGGGCCAAATGATGTCTCAAATCTACTGTCTCTATTTGGACTTCCAATGGAGCGTGCTAAAGCTGCCATATCCAAAAATTGTAGGTATGAGCATGTGAAAGTCTGATATCCATTTTTGTTTGATGAACAAAGCCTATGCTTAGCGAGTTTGTTAACCCTCTTCCCTGGTGCCTTGCAGGACTCTAGTAGCTAATGCTTTAAGGAAAAAGAACTTTTACAAGGAGGCAATCAGAGTTGAGGTTATGCCACCTGGTCAACAGCTGGACTCCAAGAAAGCTGGTTCAGCCGACTGGCTTAAATGGGATCCCATTTCCAGTGGTGAAGGTGATTTGCTTTTGGATGACTTGGTAAAGGGTTTCTCTGCCTCTGACAAATCATCGAAAATTGTGAAGGCCATTGATTTTAATTCAGTCCTCAACAGTATGCCTTCACAAGGTTTTCAAGTGCAGGATTTGATTTCTGGAACTCGGGCTGTGTCCCAGTTAGCAAAGGGCAGTAAGTCCTTTTTATCTGGTGTTGATACACTTGAGGTATCAGTTCCCACTGAAGGAGTGCCTGAACAGGCTAACCAACATAGTTTTCATTCTGAAGCAGTTCATACTTCAGCATATGAAGCTCCATCAGGACAGCAAACCACTGAAAGTTCTCCTAATTTATCTTCTCCTATAGATTGTCCAAAAGTTACTTCCGACACGAAGGAAACTGCAGCTCAACAAGCAAGCACCGAGGAAGAACTTAAGACTTTAGATGAATCAGATGAGCATATTGACTCAGTGGAAACAGTAATGTATGATATGGAATCACAAAAACATGTCTTCAGTTGTGAATCAAATGTTGCATTACGAACTGAAAATATGGAACTCAAGTTCGGTTGTGCAAAAGTCAGCTCCGACGACACCAAGGAAACTAAAACTCAGTCAACCGCTGATGAACCCAAGACTCTAAACGAGGTAGATGTACAATCAGTTGAAACAGAAATGCATGTTACTGAATTGCCAAAACACGTCTTTAGTTGTGAATCAAATGCTGTATTACCAGCCGAAAGTGAAGTACTTTGCATATCTGGGATGGAGATCGAGTCAGGTGCTACTAAAATAGAAACTCCTGCTCAATCTATAGAAAATAGTGGTTTTGTTTGTCTGAATGAAGAAACCAAGAGTTTAGCAAATCAAGATGTATTAGATGCCGAGATGGATCATGTTGAAACTGAAATAGATGAAAAAAGTGGTCTTGTTTGTCTGAATGAAGAATCCAAGAGTTCAACAAATTATGATGTATTAGATGAAGAGATGGGTCACGTTGAAGCTGAAATAGATGAAAAATTTAAAGCTCATGCATCTTTGCATGAAAATATTTCAGAAACAGAACAATTACAGGGGCCTGCAGATGATGCAGCAGATATAATTGCAAATGAAGAGTCTTTTAATGGTATTAAAGGAACAGATGATTTTCAACTTGCTAACCACAAAGTGGTGGAGGAAGTGGAAATTGAAGAACAGCAGCTAGGAGATCATGATACTGAGGTTAAGTGTCCAGCCCCTGTTCAATCTAGATCAGGTACCCGTTTAATATTATTTATTTCTGAGCCTAGTGTTCTATATACCATTAGGATACTAAGCTTATGTTCTAAATATTCTAGTTGGTCTGCAATATCATTCCATAACTTGACTTCATATCCTAGTGTACACTGGATTTGTGGAAATAGTAGTCTACCACATTGTTGAACTTCTTGCCTAGTTTTCAAATGATTGTACAGCAGTTTGTCGCTTTGTTAGATAAAATCTTATCATGTTTTCTTTGTAAAATTCTGATGACACGTGATGATCAAAATACTGACAACTTGGGTTCCTTTTACAAATTTGTAAAACACGATCATGTTTTCTGCTGTAGCATTAATGCTCAAGTTTGAGTAAGATATTAAGGTTTCTTTTAACAATTCATGTATTTATTGGAGTATTAGAAGCTTGATCAGATTCAACTATCATTCCATGCAGGGAACAGCAGAACTAAGCAGAGAATCCCTCGCGGATCGGTCATGTTTCCTTTCAAGCGGTTGATGAATCCTGTATCTGTACCTTTCAAGAGAAAAACCCGGAAATCCAAAAGTAGGAACAAGAGGGTTTGACTCTGCATCAAGCACCCATTTTTCCAAGTTGTGGGTAATTTTTTTCGTTGAGAACTCCTATTAATATCATTCCTCTTTATGTCTGAGTCCTGATATCAATCAAAAGAAGGGATAAAGTGCATTTAGAAAATAGAAGCACATTTTCACAATCTTCACTCATCTGAAGGCTTAGAGCCAAGATTGTTCATAGCCCCCATAAAATAGGAAGAAAATTTTGTAGTTCATACCCAAACTTGGCCAAGCAAACCCAGAAATTGATGTACCTCACTCTTTCAGAGACTTGATTCTTCAAACAAAGGGACAGAAGATGATGTTTAACTTTAAACAGCAAAGTAGCCTGGTGTAGATCTTTTGTATTGTATCATTTCAGATGAAAATCCTTGAGTTCCTCTCCCTCCTTCCCAAAACGAGTGAATTAAAAAAAAATTAGTGCGGTATATTTACTCTTATATTCTCATGATTACGTGTTGAGAGATTCTAAACTTGTTATAAGTATATTATTGATAATTCATGCATAACTTAAAAAGAAAAAGGTCACTCATTCTGGTACAACAATTCAAGAGAAACAAGACATAAATTTTGGAATTAATGAAGTATTGTACAACACAAGTTTCAATTTTTAGGTTCTATTTGCACAAAGATTTTTGCATCTCAAGAATTTAGTATTAAGTTTTGGGCTTGATGATCCCGAGAAAAAGCGTAATGACCCATCACTATTTAATCGTTTTAAGAGGGGTTTGGTTTATAATGAATTGACTGAAATTGACAATTCGAATTTAAATTCAGATTGATAAAGACTAATCTGAATTCGATTTAAAAGGGGTTAGCTTCAAATTGAAGTGTGCGACTTTATTTGATTTCTAACATATTTTTAAAGAATAAATCTGATCAGAAAATTGGTAAGATAGAATTAGATCAGTTTAAGTTAGATTTGATTTCAAATGTCGCGTGTTCATGTTCAAATTACAAGCTCTAGAACCGACTCCTACAAGCTTATTTTATAACAAGCTAGGATTAGGGTTAGGATTAAGGCTAGGGGCTTAATTTAATCACACCAATGTGAAATGCCTTTACTTTTCATCATCTTGTTGGAGATGCAACTGAACTTACTGCTCTACATGTGCTCCTCAATTTTATATTACTATTAAACAACTGGTATTAACAATAATTTTTCCTAAAGAAAACGGCTTGTTATGTCTTTTTGCTTAATTAACCCATAGGCAGCTTCATTGCCATCATTACCAAATACCCTTCCAAACTAGTAGGGGTTGCGTATTGTTTTTGGCTATTTTAAAAATCAAACCCAATAACCCAAAAAGGAAAAAAATATTTGTTTTTAATATCGTGTGCACATAATCTGTCTCAATCTGTTTTGTAAAAACATTGCTTTCCAATAATTTCTCACTTCTACAATTCAAACTTTCTCAGCTAACATCATGATTATTGACTGAAAAACATACACACGTATAGAAATTAAAGAGGACACTAAGCCATAATTACAACAACACTTGGTAGCTAATGGAGAAAAATAATATTAATTACATTTATGTATAACAATAAAAGAAAATGTTCATTTTTAGTAGTGTTTTGAATCGGTATATAATTTAGTATCATATTATGTTATTTTGTTTTGTTAAGTCCATTTCGTATATGTCCTACTAAATTAAATTGGCGTGACAATTTTATTTTAGAACTTTTTTAACTTGGCGACATGTGACATTTATAAGTCAGCTAAATTTACTAATAAAACTAATTTGAAATAAAATTGTATATTTTTAGAAGCATTAAATTTGCCCAATTTAGCTAGTTAACTTAAGTGTTATGTGTTTTCTACGTTGCATAAAGTTTTAGAAATAAATTTAAAAAAATTCCTCATAAGCAAATTTAACGACACAGTTCAAAACAAAATATTCCGCTATTTAAAAATAAGTGTGTGTTTTTTTTTATAATAATTATTAAGTAGTTAGCTATGCATGATCATGATGATACAATTGTAAATATAGTAGTATAACAATATCACTTATTATTTTTTTTCAAAATAAAAACAAAAACACTCATGTTGAGATGGAGAGAATGAATAGTTAAGAAATCAATTTAAAATAATATGGATAGTCTGAAAAAACAAAAATCAAATTGGATATTCAAAACAAAATGAATAAATTGAGGCACCAGAATGAAACATTTTCATAATATAATTAAGAGTTATATGTGCATCGATTGACTGATTTTATATCAGATGCACTAATAAAGTTATGACACTTCATTTAAAATCATGGATTCAGATAGGTTGCTCCGCTCCCATAAATTCACTTGGGTGGACATATGTGAAATTTAACGAGGTGTCATCACCTCATTGGGTTGGTTAAATTGCAACTGATATAAAGTTATATTAGTCAACTGGTACACATTTTACTCTATAATTAAATATGAAATTAAAGAGAGTATTTAACCTAAGGGTAGTGCCGTAGTTGGTAGCGCAAGGCTACACACTACAAAAACGGTGACCAATTGTATATTATTGGGAAGTTGCCAGGTGTCCTTCATTTACGACGGGTCCTTACCCCCGTCGTAAACCATGTCGTAAATGGGATATTACGACGGGATTTCTCTCCGTCGTAAATATTTCCTGTCGTAAATAGGTAGCCATTCTTGTAGTGACGTGAGTGGAAAGAACTTTCGGGTTCGATCCCGCTCAACTCATCCATGAAGAGACGTGAGAACTTTAACTTATGACTAAACATCAAATGATGATTAGTCAGAGTGCGGTTAAACAACTTAAATGTGACAATCTCGAGATTGCGAGCCCATAAGACATCTCATAGTATTAAAAAAAAAAAGTGTTTACGGGTAGTGGGTAACCCACCGCCACCAGCAGCACCGGCGGCCGACAAAAATGAACATGACTGTCCCTCCAACATCGATGATCTAGGGCTTGTCCCATTAAGATGATCTCCATAGCCTTTAATTAGCTAAAGCACAGAAGCTGCGGATCCAAGATTCTTTTTTTAATTAATTAAAACCATGAATGATCATCTTCTTGTATAGTTGTAGTTGTAGTTGTAGTTGTAGTTGTACTAGTCAGTCATTATTCAGTAACATGAGCCACACTAATATATATGATTACAGTAAAGTAACAATATACTAAAAAATTATAGTCTATTAGGTTTTAGAATTGGCATGGTTTTGTAAAGCCAAAGAAACCCTTTTAAAAGAGGTACTTCACTTCTGAAAGAGGAAGATCATGGACGGACCCATTTGTTTTCTCTTTAATTTGTATTTATTAATTTGCAGCTTAATTAATTATGCGTCTACTGTTGTTTCATGCAAGTGGGTTGCTTCAACTTGCTACTTGTTTGGTTTTTAGGAAAATTCCTCACACTTTCTCACAACAGTAGTAGTTCAATTTTTGTTGGTGCAATTGCTGTTCTTGCTCATGTTCATGATGTTGTTTTCATGATCTCTCCAAGATTATATTGCTCAATTTATAAAATGTGCCTAGTTGACCTGATCATGTCTTGATCCCGAGCATGAGGGTAAATAAGATTTGGGATGGAGACATGGAGAATCTAAGTGCTTTCTGCGATCGAACTAGATCAAAATAAGAATTGAAAACTCTTTCTCAAATACTAATATTCGGAGTCTAACCATCTAGCTCTTTCCGCAATCAAACTATGTCAAAACTAAAAGAACCGAGGGCCCCCTCCCAAACACTTATTCTTTGGGGGACCGATCATGTCTTGATCCCAAGTAGTGAGGACAAATCAGATTTGGGGTGAAAATAAGAAGAATTTGATATCTCTCTTCAATTGAACTAGGTCAAAATTTGAAGAATCGAGAGCCCTCTTTCAAACACTTTTTTTTGTTTAAATTAATAATTAATATAACACATAAGTGAAAGACAAATCGACTTGAGATGAAATCAAGTTGAGCAAATATATTTTTAACATATTAATCAACAATTCCTGAACCAGTTAAAGTCGAACTAAATTACTCTTCCTCTTTATAAACCTCTTCACTGAGTTTTGCTTAGATTCACTTATTTTATCAAACATATTCTTTCTTTTAAGTTGCTCTTCTATTTTAGTTGACATTTTCTTAAAGGAGTAAGTATGGTTACCGAACAAACTCTTAGAAGGTGTTTTTGGTGGTACAATTGTTGTTACGTTCATGATCATGATGTTTTTTTTTTATCTCTCCAAGATTGCTCAATTCCCATAAAAAAAAGAAAAAAGATTGCTCAATTAAAATGTGCTTAGTTGACCTGATCATGTCTTGATCCAATTTACAATATTGCACTTTGGAGTGGTGAAAAGAGTGCTCAAGCAAGCATCAAGAAATTGAATGGAGTGAAGAGACATTGGATGTGATGAATTGATGTGAAAATTCTATAAAAATCAACTTTTCATTTTCATGTGTAGCCTTTTCTTCTTTCTTCAAAGTCATCTTCCCTTTGAATGATTTCAACCTTATATATGATTATGGCCCTTTTGTACATTACTATATATGAATACTTTGCTAATCAAACCAAAATTTGCTACTTACATGATTTGATAACATATTCATAGCACTGGCCTTTAAACTATGTTTTGAATTCGAATTGGCATGTTGTTTGAGTTATTGTCACGGTAGATGAATTTTTCTTGAATTTGATTAAATTTAATTAAGTCCACCAAATAATTATATCGGTTATCGATCAAATCTTTATCAAACTGATCTAATATAACCCAATATTTTAAGCATTGATTGAAAGTTAGGTCTAAATCAATAATTATTTAATAGATCTAAGATGACAACAAACATGAATCTAATAATTATATATTCTTAAAAGTTAACTCCATTAGTGTTAGAGCTTGTTTGGTAATTACACTACTTTCTCTTCTAAGAATGTGTTTATATCTAGAATAAAGAAGCAACGTACGTAAAAGAGAATATCTACATGAGATTGGGAAGACGTGCAACTCAAAAGAGAGAGAAAACTAGCGTCAACTTGACTTTAGTTTAAGCTGATTTTCACAGTTGAAACATTATTGATTGATAGACTACGATCAACTTGATTTATATCAAACTCTTTTTTCAGAGAGTTCCTTACAACTACGTGCGTACTTCTAGTTTAATAATGGAGTTACCAAACAAGTACTATGTACTCAAAGATCTCTAGCAAGGCATAAGACAACATACATGATCCTCATAGTTAGTAGGGTTGTGCCTGTCCAATCTCTAGGCCATTGTTGAGCATTATAAACCCTATCCTTTGAAGGAAAGCAGTGCACCATCACATGGACATAAGCCAAATTTACAAACCCACCAAACCAGGATCAATTGGGGCATTGCAATGTGCCTCCACTTCCCAGTGCCTACACACCATGCCATAGGCTTTGTGTTGTGTCCACAACCATATTTAAACAGCAAAAATCACCAAATCTCTCAAACTGCATAAACCATATTAACATTTCTGATTAATTCTGCAATCAACAATATTTACACATAAGCTATTTCAGAAACTCTTGAAATACCAATACTACACAGATTTGACAACTAGCTTGGAATCTTGAAATGCCCACACTAAATTAACCATTACTTTTGACACACACCAATTGCAGTTTTCAGTTTTCACAATTATGGAAGCAGATTTGCTGAGAATGCATCAAGAAAATGGATCCAATTATCATCATACTCATCTTCTTCCTCTGTGCCAAATTGACTCCATTGATTCTCAGAGTTTGTTTGATCAATCTCATCATTTCTAGCAAACCTTCCTCTAATACGCGGCCGGCTATCCGCCAGTGTCTTCCTACAAGCATACTGAGATAAAAGAAACAACAAATGCTTTGATTATCATATAGAACATGTAAATCAGTCTTGCATATACCCAAGGTGCTTCAAAACAACACAAGAATTGTACTTTACAAACAAAAACAACCATTTCCTTTGATCCTAGTCAATCTAATTAACCATTTGATTCTAGTTATTAGGTTAAAGAGCACATGGCAGAGCACCCTGTAAATTTGTTCTATATTGTAGCAAAAGTCATGAGTGGATGGATCATGGGGAGATCATATAGTGCCTATCATTTTCATATGCAGTGAGTGTCAGGTGTGAGTGTTGTGTTGTTGGACTCGGGTCACTCACAATTCCATGCATATAGCTACTAGCTATGTAGTCTTTATTTGAGGGAGGTATGATTTCTTCTTTACAAGCCACCACAAGGCACAAAATCAAAGGCTACACTTTTGGTTGTCCTGTGAACAGTGACAAGTTAGAAATTCACCAAAACTTGATATGACATTGACATACACACAACACCATTGACAATTTGACATTGCTCAATTTCAGCAATTGCAAATTATTCAATAAAGGGATGCTAGTGCCTTGTGCCTCTACAGGCTCCTAAATAATTCTCATAAGTGTTCAATAATAGTGCAAAAAATTGGAGTAAACCTTAATTTTTTTGTTGAAGTTTCTGTGGTGTCTCTTGCTTCTGTATCTCTCAATCCTCTCCTTCTTCTCCTTTGGAGTGTACTTGGTTGCTCTGGTCATGCTTTCAATGATAATACTGTTCTCATTTGACAGTGGAGACTCTGATCTCTGGTAACACTGCACTCCATTAATTCTCTGCAACACCACTCACCAAACCATCACCAAAAAATTCAAATTTGTTACCTTCTCAGCATAATTATCATGTTAATAGTTTTTTACTTGGAGAGTTAGTTAAGCATGTATGACCGACATTTTTATAACAAGTTAATTAGTATCTACTAAATTTGTTACATTGCTTATTTTGGAACATAAAAGTAAAATATTAATAGTAATAATCCAAAAATCATGAAGAAGCATTAAGTAATGTAGTACAAAGTCACTCTCTTAAATGATTGTTTTCAAAATTGACTTCTTTGTACATCTAAAATTCAAAAATTTCTTAAAAACATCTTAAAATTACACTTTCAAAACTTGATTGATAGTGAAAATGAACATATTATAAACATACAATGAACATATTGTGAGCTAAGAAAATTCAAACATCTAAGAAAATACTTTCAACAGTTAAAGTGTTACACAAAACATTTTGTAATGTAATCAAACAGTAGGAGCGCATGCCATTTAAAGTTGTTCATGTTATGGTTAAAATCAATGCTGACCAATATATAGTGCAAAAATGGGCGGTGTGTCTTTGAGTCATTTCGTCGAACACCTCACCTGCAAGTCGCCGGTACTGAAGACCCGCCTGACCGGACCACCACTCTCCGAGATGAGTTGGTGGAAGCCGTTTTTGGGGAGCGAGCGGCTACTCACACTCCTCTGCATCAGAAACGGCGGTCGCTGAGTGCAATAACTCGGCGACCCGTAGCTGCTGGCGCTGCTACTGCTATTGCAGCACGCCTGCTCCGACGACGTCAGCGCCGCTCTCATGGCGTCGCGCACTGAGTCGAACTCGGTGGCGCCGGCGAGTTGGTCGGGGACGATGATCTGAGGAGGCGAGAACGGGAAGGCCATCAGTTGTGGCTCGGCGGCGGCGGAGAATGAGTACTGGCCGGGAAAGTCGGAGTCGAAGGCGCGTGGGAAGGAGGAGTAGCTGTGTCCGTACATGGCGCGCGTGTTTTTGGGATAGGAAAAGAAAATGTGGTTTTTGTTTGAACTTTGAGAGAATTGTGAATTGCGACGAGAGAGATGGGCGAGGAGCGACTACTTATTGGGAAGCTAAGGGTGGTGACGAGTAATATGACGTCATCATTTCAGACAAGGCGTTGACTTGATTTGACTTGAGTGAGAACCGAGAAGACCGTTTCTTATTGGGCTGGGCCTCTCTCCACTATGCTGATATTCTGTATATTTTTATATTTTTATTTTGGAAAAAGTCTCCGATTAGTCCTTGTACTATCTAAAATGTATTGAAATAGTCCATGTACTTCAGTTTGATAAAATATG
>JAYMTK010003509.1:0-12205 GCA_036897405.1 Pelargonium myrrhifolium | reverse complement strand
GATCCGGACGGGTCGCTCCGCTCCCACAAATTCACTTGGATTGGTATAAGTGAATTTTAATGAGGTGTCATCACCTCATTGGCTTGATTGAGTCGCAACTGATACACATTTTACTCAATCCTAATTACGTGTCTTATGTATTATTTAGAGTAATATGTGCGTCAGTTAACTGATATAACTTTATATCAGTTGCATTAATAAGGTGGTGACACCTCATTTAAAATCATGGATCCAGACGGATCGCTCCGCTCCCACAAATTCACTTGGGTAGATATAAGTGAAATTTAATGAGGTGTCATCACGTCATTGGTTTGGTTAAGTTGCAACTGATATAAAGTCATATCAGTCAACTGATACACATTTTACTCATATTATTTAACAAATGGTCAAATTGTTTTAAGGGCAACGGTATTATATGTAACATTATATTCAATGTACTATGTTTCTAGTTTGTGTATCATAAAACTTTGATTCTCCTTTATGTAGCGGCGACCGGAGCAGGTTTTATAGCCCGAGACATGACGTTTGAAAATTGGGCCGGACCGGAGAAACACCAGGCGGTGGCTCTCCGTGTCAGCGCCGACCACGCGGTGGTTTACCGTTGCAACATCATCGGCTACCAAGACACTCTCTACGTACACTCCAAACGACAATTTTTTCGAGAATGCGACATTTATGGTACCGTTGACTTCATTTTTGGTAACGCCGCAGTAGTACTGCAAAATTGTAGCATATACGCTCGAAAGCCCATGGACCTTCAAAAAGTCACCATCACAGCCCAAAACCGAAAAGACCCGAATCAAAATACGGGTATCTCAATCCACGCGTGCCGGATCTTGGCCGCGGCCGATCTTGTACCGTTCAAAGCCAATTTTTCGACGTATCTAGGCCGTCCGTGGAAATTATACTCTAGGGTTGTGTACATGTTATCCTACATTGGGGACCACGTTGACCGGCGCGGGTGGTTAGAGTGGAATGACACATTTGCCCTCGACACGTTGTACTACGGGGAGTATATGAATTATGGACCGGGCGGAGGGGTGGGCCAACGGGTCAATTGGCCCGGGTATCGGGTTATTAAATCTTTGGTTGAGGCGAAGCGGTTCACGGTTTCGGAATTTATCGGGTCGTCGTGGTTGCCCTCGACCGGGGTAGCATTCTTGGCCGGCCTAGAAGTGTAGGTAACATTTTTTTTAACTATATATATAATAGGTGAATTAGGTTGATCCAAGTTTAAATGTTTTGTAATTTTTTGGTATAATCTTTGTTTATTTTTATTTTTCTCTCATCAAAACTCAATAATTGAATAGTAAGGAGATCTAAAAGATTTTTATAATATATTCATGAGTGTCGGTGACACTATGAACTATAAAATAAACTATCATAAAAAAAATGAAAGAAAATAAAAATATTATGTGATGGCCCACTCAACCACATTAGTTGAAAGCCTCTAGTTGTAGGCCTATTTTTATGCTTGTTTGTATATGAACTCTCAAAAATGCAGATCGAATTTCAAGTGCATGAACACTCGGGTTTAAACCGTTGACTCAAACTAGTAGTCTAATTCTTTGAGTTTTGTTAACATAGAGCTGGCAATTTAGTTCCGAACCTGATGAACACTCGACACCTGACCCTAAGTCAACCTGAAGTTGGTCAGGTCAGGTTAACGGGTTCATCATGCAAAATTTCATAACTAGTTAGTTCCGAACCTGTTGAATACCCAACACCCGACCCTAACCCAACCCAAAGTTGGTCAGGTTGGGTTAAAAGCGGGCTCATCATGCAAAATTTCATGTTGGTAAACCGTGGAAACAATGAATTTTATGTCAAACCCAAAATCCGCCCCCATACTGAAAATCCTATAGGGTCGGGTTAGGGTTCAACAACTTGACCCAACCCCAAATTTGCCACCTCCTATGAGTAAAAAATTGAAGTCCATTCGAGTCGGATTTGGATTAGGCTTGCTAACCCGACCCCGTAAAATTTACCAGGTCTACTATGCAACCTGAAATCCCGAACTCGTAAAAATCCGGATTAAGTTTTTGATGCTGACGAGTTCAGGAGGTTCAAATTGTCAACTCTAATTCTCTACGTAATTGCCTCAAAAGCAAGTGGAAACACAGTATTGCCCACAACATGGTTGAGAAAAGCACACTATTTGAAAAGTGAATAAAAAAAAGGAATAATTTTCAAACAGGTTCCTGAACTTGTAAAAACTCACCGTTTTAGTCCCAAAACTTTGAATAAGCCACTTAGGTCCCTGAACTTTGATATTGTGGGCCAATTTAGTCCTTGCCGTTAGTTTGGGCTAACTGCTCCGTTAATTTAGTCATCGCCAGGTCAGCATCACTAACGGAGCAGTTAACCCAAACTAACGGCAAGGACTAAATTGACCCACAATATAAAAGTTCAGGGACCTAAAACAGTGAGTTTTTATAAGTTCAGGAACCTGTTTGACCGTTATTCCAACAAAAAATGAAACACAAGTATACACAATATACACTAATATTTATCATTACTAAAACTATGCAAAACCCATGACCACATTGACATGAACATCACTCAAATGTCCACAAACATGGTGTTTTCAGAGAAATGTTGGAAGGGTAAACAAAAATACAATGAACAATATGAGAAAGGTGACACAACAAAAAGTCCAGCAAAACAAACAACATGACCAAACTGTGGAGATTCGCCGGAAAAAAAGAGACGCAAAACTTCACGAACAGAGATATCATATATATTTTCTTTTATAGAGAGAGCTCACCTAGGCGACGATCCATGATCGAGGAGATGGATTCGAGAAACGCTGCCTCGCTTGTTCCCGGGAGCGCGCCATCTTCTGCTTCGTGGACGATTTGCTCGATTACTGATTCCTTTTTGAGGGTTTCCCGGCACATGATGCTCCCGATGGCGAAGGGAGTGAGTCCCCGCTCCACGCCTTTCTTTAGAAGCATTGTGGAAATGGTGAGAGTGCGGGCACATTTGGGCGATAGGTCCCAGCCGTGAAACTTCAGAAGAGCTATGTCGTGTTCAGCGTCGAGTGATTTTATGTAATCGATGGTGTCGGGGGAGTAAGGCTGGCGAGCTTGGGGCCAGTAGAGCCAGTCGAATGTGCAATCCTCGAACTGCAGTGGAAGTTGCAAAAATAGAATATATAAGGCTTGAGCAGCACAAAATCTAGTAAAAACGATCAAAGGTAGCGTTTGAAGAAACCTTTTCATTTTCCAAATAGGACCATGAAAAACAATCTCGATTTCTAAAGACCATTTCAAGTCAAAAACGACAAATGTATCACAAGAAAAAGTGAATGATTTGACGGGGATGAATATTTTGTATTGCTTAAATTTGATCATAGTATCTCATCGTTTTGGTCTAAGTTCTTAAAAAGGGCGGTCCAATGCAGGAGGCTCTCCTACCATTGTGGAGTCTAGGGAGGGTCGTTTATAGTACTAAAATAACACGCATATAGGATCACCTTATCAGAATTGAACATTTGATGCGCATATATAGGAACATCGGACGGGATGGGATGGGGCTTCGGGAGGACTACTTCCATTACCATTTGATCTAAACACCTATATATGTATATGTGTGTGTACACACACATTATGAATAAATCATAAACCAGGCTCAATCTTAAGCAAGCAAAAAATATATCAATTAACTAAATAAAGTAAACTCAGACATGGATGTCATTTCACACGATAAATTTCAAGAGGAAGACAAAACAAGAGATGGAAAATCACGAAAGAATTAGCAGAGCAAACAATATAGTAACACTTGTTTTAGCAGTAATTAACAAAAGAGGAGAAACTGTACACTTACATTCTCGGGCAAGCAGTAGCCATGATCGATTGGAATAAGCACAATGCGACCATCTCCACCGTCTTTGCCGACCAAAATGTTCCCAGCATGCCTATCTGTATTAGCCAATCTTATGTCCAACACAGAGATCTTGTGTACCTCATCCACCGGAAAAGCACCAGGACCCATGTCCTCACAACTTCCACCATTCTTCATAAACATCTGCAATGACCCTATCTTAACATTCTCAGGGGCATTCTCGAAACCTTCTGGATGATTAAATCCTCTGTGCAAGCACTTGACCATGGCTGTAGGGGGAACCCCAGAAAAGCCGATCTCATTATGAAATAAGTGAGGACCGCTCCTTGGATGATCCAAAATGTATGCTGCAACTTCCCGTAGTGCGCCTTCTCCGACTCTTGTCCCCTTTTTCAACCCTTCGCCATCCACGGAAAGTGATAGTCCACGAGGATTGTTCACAGCCATGGGTTCTTCATCAACAGGCTTAAAAACAGAAACATACTTCTGTCCAGCCACGTCTTGCATTAAATAAGTCCCTCCCGATCCCTCTGTAGACCGAACTGGTTCCTTGCCACTCTCTAACCCATCAACAGTAGAGTTGATTAGCTCTCCAATCACCAAAGGCAGTTTCACTTTGGAATTAACAATTAAAGGTTCCAACACAAAATCATGCTGCAATGGCTTCCTTGACACCACCTGGGGTTGCACAGAGAGTTCCTGCGACTGGTTTTCATCTACTGCATCAGCCCATTTCTCGTTCAAATTCAATGCCTCAATTGACAGCTCAAAATCTTTCTCTACAGGCTTAGTCTTGACTTTGGCAGATTTCCGAACTAGCAAGTGAATCATAGCATCATTGCGTTTAGAGATTTCATATATGAGTCTCTGATCTTCAAGCTCTTCACCGTCAAATATCAGTTCTTGATCCTTATGATCAGGGAAGCCACTTCCCTTCTTAGCAATCTGCTGCTTAACATACCCTACATTTCTACTCCTCTCAATCTGAAACTCAAACTCCTTCCCACACACAGTCCAAACGGTAATAGCTTGGAGATCCGAAAGCCTTAGCACCAAATGTAAGACATTCCCATCAGCAACCCCATAGTCGCGGACACGACTGTCATTCCTAGCCAATTCTCTCCCTTCAAAAACCAATTTCTGCTTCTTCACAAAGAACCCTTTAAAAGACTGGATCCTTAGCTTCACAGAAGCAATAGAATCTGACTCCATAACACGCATAGGAATCACAGACCCAGCAACAGTGAGAAAAATCAAGATTGAGTCGCTCGAGTACCGCCCGTACTGGCAGGAGAAAATACCAGGGAAGTTCAAAGAATCCTCATGCATTGGAGTAAGAGCTACACTAGCAATCGACATTGTTTATCCTACAATAGCACAACCCGCTCCTTAACAGCAAAAGACCTTTGAAGCGTCCAAAGATCACCAGCTATCCTCAGAGGCACCAGTTCGAAAACAATACAAAACCCTTCTTTCTAGTATCAACAAAAATCCTACAAGTCAAACTCTGATATATCTAAAAACAACCCCTCAAATTTGAGCAAAGCCACAGCAAAACCTTGGTAACAATAAGGTAACTCCTAAAAATGTAGCACTTATCTTATGCCTTGAATTTTCAGAAGATCTGCGGCTTTGATCAGAGGTCACACCTTGGATTCGAGGTGTCCTCGCAGATCGTGTGAAATAATCAACAATCCAAGAAAACTTCAAAAGAGGAGCAGGACGGTTACTTGAATTCTTTGAAATGCCAAAGCTTTCATCGCAAACTCAAATCCAAATGACCTACAAAAGGACAAAGAACCTAGCGAATTAGATACTAAACAACACGGAACCTCTTAAATCAGACACTAAATCCAATCTCCACAAACCCCAAAATGCTTCAAAATTCTGATTTCCTGTAAATTTCTTCACATTTTTTTTTTCAAATACACAATTATATCATAGCAAATTCAAATCTCAGACACAAAATCAAAAGCAAAAGCAGAAAACAAGTTCCCTGTTCGATTTTCTTTTGAAGATTTAGCCACAAATTTGAAAACACCACACATTGTAACCAAACAAAACACAAATCGTCAAATATCTTCCATTTTCCTTCCAATTTTACCAGAAACCAAACAAATTTCGCATACAAATTTCGTATATTCCAAACAAAATTCGATATGCAAATTCTGAACAAATTTTTTTTAAAGAACGAAGCGATTCGCACCTGAGATGCTCAAATCGGAGGAGAAACACGGTCACATGACGTGAAACCACAAGCGATTCGAGACATTTCGTGTCATTCTTCCTCCAGTAGCTTTCCTTCCAAGTTTCCCGAGAATCCGAAATTTTCTGTCACCTTTTCCCGAGAAAATCTGTACGGAAATAGAAAGAAACAAAAATGAGTTTAACGTGCGGAGTGTAAAAAATATATGAACAGTAGCTGAGGGCTATATATAGTGGTGAACTAACGGACGTTTTGTCTTGTGACCGAAGCTTAACGGCGTTATATTGGATTAACGGAAAGTCACTTGTTTGTTCTCCAAGTTTCATGGGAGGTGTGTGTCCACTATAACGGACAATTTGGACTTGAAAGTTGAAACTCAACGGGTTAACTGTATATTTAATACTAATTTTTTATTTTGTTAGAGTTGGTATTTATATTTTTATTTTGTACCAAATCTAGTACCCACCGCTAATTCTCACTAATGGAACCGTTAACATGCTGACGTAGTGGGTACCAGATTTTTTGTGTTTTTTTTTTTATAAAAAATTTCGCGTCAAAAAGTTAACGGTTTCATTAGAGAGAATTGACGATAGGTACCAAATTTGGTAGAAAATAAAAATGTAGGTACTAACTCTGGTTGAAAAAAGACTGGGTACTAGAATTGGTTTCGCGCATAACTTTGGGTATCAAATATACAGTTAACCCAAACCCAACCAAAAAAATTTAAAGTGCGGGTGACATAAAATGGATCCGGTCTCAGTTTGGTTCGTTCTTGAGTTGAATGTAGAGTTAACAGTTTAAGTATCGATATAAAATTCGACAAGCAATTTTAGGCTGGGAGGGGAGAATTTGCATGAACTCTCACCTTCTTTTTTTCTTTTTTCATAACTCGATCTGTGATTCAAAACCCGCAATATGAATGGACCCGAACCTCTTTCATGTCAAGTTCAGTTTAAGCTTTTCAACTTGCTCTGAAAACTCGAGTTGTCATCTCTAGACTTGGGTGTTCCTTAGAAATTGTGGGTCGGGTTGGGAAAAATTTGTAATAACACACACATTTTGCTCGTAAGATTTGGATTCGACTTGAAATTCTCACCTCGCCCGTATCTACTCATTTTGAGTTTGTTTTGGTTTGGGCTTTTTCAAACCTAACCTAAAAACCAATTTGACACCTTTAATGTCCAATGACCCAACTCCAATTAGTTCAAGCAATATTAGAGTAAAATGTTCGGATTTTGGTATAGGTTCAGGTCGTATAATTCGGGTAAGAAATTTCTATCGCCAACACATGTTAACTTTCCGTAAATCAAATATACCGACGTGGAAAAAAATAAGATTAAAAAAAAAAAAAAAAAAACTTACATATCACACATTTCTTATTTTGGATCGACAAACTTTAAAGAAAAAATTGGTTTAAAATTTTAGGGGTTGAATTGAATTTTTTTCTTTTAAATTACAAGTGAAATTTAGCAAAAACTTAAACTTGATTATTAAGGGAATAATTTCAATTAAATACATGGAAATTTGTTTTAGTGGGGTCTAGAATCCTCTTAATAGCGAGGGCTTTTAAGTACTTTATTTGCATCTAGACAAACGGCCGTTATATGAAACGGAATTAGATTTGTTCTCGTTTGGGGAAACTAACAGCGTTATGGTTTCATTGGGCTCCGTTAAAGTACCATTCTCTCAAGATTTTTTCTCCGCATAGGGTAAGCAAGCCAATAGGATCTTGCCACGTAAGAGAAAGGAGCATTGGGCCCACATGCACATGTTGCAGGCTTTAATTGAGCTTTTTATTTTAGAATTTTGAAAGTATTTTGTCACCATATTAAAATTTGGTAATATGTTTAGAAAAAAAAAATAAAATCAATTGGTTTATTTTCTTTGCGGTTGCAATTTAGGTTCGGGTCGGTACATTTATGTTCAGATTGATAAGTTTTGACGAAATTTGATTTGAAAAAGATTTAAGTGTCGGGGTTTATGTTTAAATTGTGCTATCTGCTTCCCCATTCTTTATTTTAAGATACTGAAGTTCAAACACCTGAAAATACGGGCTGATTACATTAGTTTTGTAGAATGAGTTGTTCATTAGAGAATTAGGGTTGTTTTAATTTGGCTCACTCGATGATTCAAGCTGATTTGGTCCTCATTTCGGTCTTCTATAATCGATCGGTCTAGCTTGGGCCAGACTTGGTCTAATCTAAATGAATTTTTGTAATTATTAAGTAGATCTTCATGTGATTCTATACCTATAAATATGAGGATTATAAATTAGAAATTTCAAATATAATATTTAGCGTTCAGAACGATAATTTTGAATTTTAATTTATCATAGTGTTGGTTTCTAACCACATTTTTTTTTTTCTAATGACTAAATATTTTGACCATATAGGTATGGTCAATAAAGGTAAGAAATTAACTTTGGTGAAAAGATTATCAAAAGATTCAAAACATCAAAAGGTGAATTATTCATAAGATTGGGAATTTTGGGATCCTCATAGGCAATTTCAAAGCATATCATTTTTTGGGCACTAATTCTTTTAGTTAAATGCATTAGTAAATCTCTAATCATACAATATGCAATTACAAAATTGCACTAGTGTTATGTAATTGCTCGAAAATGATGTCACGGTAGGTCATGATGATGTCATTATTACATCACCCTGACGACACACGACCAATAGTTGATGTCCTGTCGATGTGGAAATGATCTATCTCACTATTGATGTGGCAGTGATTTCGCCCTGCTTTGGTCCTGAAAATAATGTCGGTATTTGTCGTGATAATGTCATTATTTCACCATCATGACGACACATGACCAATAGTTGATGTCATGTCGATGTGGAAATGATCCATCTCACTGTTGATGTGGTTGTGATTTCGCCCTGCTTTGGTCCTGAGGTGGAGTCTGAGAGTTTCAACATGTGCTTACTGATCAGACGTAGCACCGAGTGTTTTCACAGTATGGGAGAGTCTACCAGTTTTGCGAGTGACTTCCTAATCAACTAAAAGCGTCAGAAGAGTTCGAAGAGAGTTAACTGTCAAAGATGCATCGAAGTGAAATTAGATACCCGATGAGATAGGTTTCAAGAGTGAGGACCGAAAGAATCCATTACACATGTCGACTCTTAAATGGATGATAAACAATAATAATGTGAATCGTATCGAAAGCAATAAAAAAAATAAACACATTATTTCTAACAAAATTAAAATTCCAAACCGAATTTTCAACGTAGGACCGAACCGAGTTATTCATTCGATTTTGGTCCAATTCGGTCCAAAAATCCGGTCTAGACCGGGTTGTGAACAAGATCTGCATCAACTGCGAAACATAAAATCAAAATCACCAAACTCTCCAACACAAATTGCACAATTTGCTAAAAGAAACAATCAAATTTTATCTGAAAATCTATGTATTTCTCATCTTTTTCTCCAAAGAACTCTAAAAAACTAAAGAAAATTTGAACTCTCACATAGAGAATTTGGAATCTGGTATGATAAATAAACTCTACTTTAAATTATCCGAAAAACCCGAATTTTTTCCTCACAAATTCCTATCTATGAACTCCCACATCCTCTCCTCCATGTAAATCCGGTCCTTATGCTGTCGGGGCATGTGCCGTTCATCAGGAAAAATCAGGAGCTCGTAGGTCTTCCCGGCGGCCACCAGCGCGTTCACGAGCCTCGCGGTGTGTCGGAAATGTACATTTTCATCGATCATGCCGTGCACAATCAAGAGCTTCCCTCGCAGTTTGTGGACGTGGTCCATGACCGAGCTGTGCTCGTAGCCTGTCGGGTTCTCAGAGGGCAATCCCATGTACTTCTCTGTGTAGAATGTGTCGTATCCGTCCCAGGATGTGACGGGAGCACCGGATATAGCGCACTTGAAGATGTCGGGAAATCGGGCTAAGGCCATGGCGGAGAGGTACCCGCCATAGCTCCACCCGTAGAGTCCTATCCGGCCGGCTTCGGATAGGCCGTGTTTGATGAGCCACTCTGCTCCAGTCAGCTGGTCGTTGGCGTCCACGAGCCCGACGTTGTGTTTGAGAGCGCCTTCGAAATCGAGACCCCGTCGGGCGGTTCCTCTGTTGTCCAACTGCAAATGGGAAAGAAACAAGATTTTACGTTTTTCCGACTTTGTTCTACATTTCTTTTCCGTAAAAGCAATCATGTATGCTTTGGATAAACCTAATATAGAGATTATAAGAACTCGAAAACTAACAAGTTGACACGTTCATGTATCTAGAGCTGGCGATTTGGATCACTCGAAATTTGTCCCGCATTTTGTGGGTCTGGGTCGGACAAAATGGACCCGACTGATTTTTCAAGTGGGGTTTACCACGGAAAAGTATGGATCGGGTCAAGCAACCCTCACTCAACCTTTGTGCAACCAATGGCCCGACCAACAACTTGCACATACTTGTGCCTCTTGCGGGCGGGTTTTTGGTTTGGTCTTTTCAACCCGACTCAAAAACCAAATCGTCAACCCTATATGTATCTCTAGATTAAGGGATTTGACAAGTCCGACAATGAGGGTGAGAGTTGGCACGACACAACAACAAGGTTTCTACCTATGGACCTCAAGGTCACGGGTTTGACTTTTGAGTAAGAGAAACGACCTCTCTGCAGAACCTACAATGGCGGGAGCCTCGTGCACTTAGTCATTTACAAATCTGACAATCAAGACACGTATCTAAACTAGACATAGGTAAACTTAATATAGAGATGACGGGTTTTCTAAAAATAACAAGTTAACAAGTTCAAGTATCTCTACACTATGTCGGGAGACTCGTGCATGTATCTAAACTAGACATATTTGCCCTTGTCCATGTTCACGGCGAAGAAAAGGGCACAACAGCTATTTTACCAACGAATAATTCAGCTTAGACGGCAAAAATTTACGTATAAAAAAGTACTGACCTTCCACACTAAGATGCCTTTGCTCCGGAGATACTGCGCTCTCATGTCAACCGTATTAACCCAAGAATTACAAACAAGCTGTACACTTGGACCGCCATAGACGTTGATCATGGTTTTGTAAGGTGGCGGTCCAAATTTTGCTGCATCCGGCTTATATAGAGCCCCGTACAATATAGTCCCGTCATTTCCCGGTATTTGAACTATCTCCGGCGGTTCTAATTGAAGCCTTTTGAACCTCGGGATTGTCAGAGGTTGCTCGTAGAGAGACATGGCCACGGCCCCATCATGCAACGAGCAGAGCAAAACCCGAGGCGGAGAATGAAGCGAATCATGGATATCAACAAAGCTCACCATGTGATGATCGAGCACAACTACGTGCTTTCCCTTGCCCCGAGTCAGCCTCACCGGAGTCTCCGATGGTGGGTTCCCATCGGCATGTAATTTAGTGCAATAAAGATTCGAGTCCAAAGGCCCGTCCATGGTTCCCGTGAAGTACACGAGCCCCGCAGCCTCGTTGACACCGGCAATTTGCTCGACCATCCACTCGCCATGAGTGATCGGCCCCAAGCAAGCACCGTTCACATCATGTAGATAGAGATGTCGGTATCCCGTTTTCTCGCTCGCCCAGATAAATCCTCCCGAGTATCTGGCGACTCCTCGGTCTAGGGGCGTGAAGCAGTCGTGCAAGTTGATCCATGTCTTGTGTTCCTCTTCCATCACGACTTTTCTCTGGCCCGTCTTGATGTCGAATTTAAGGATCTTGAGTTTGGTGTGGGACCGGTTTAAGACCTGAGCCATGAGAACGTTGCCCTGTATCCAATACACTCGGGCCAAATACTCCTCATCGTTGTGAGGCGTAGTTCCCCCGCAGAGAAGATCCATCCAAGTTACGGGACCTCCAAGAACAGAAACTACTCCGAGGCGAACTTTGACATTTGAAGCTCCGGCAAACGGGTAAGCGTGATCTTCCTGTGCCTCGGGGCCGACTGAGCTTTTGCCTTGGTGCATGATTCTGTACAGAGGTATCTCTGAAGAATCGGCTTCTGCAAAAGCAATAAATTTGCTGTCTAGCGACCACCAGTACCCGTTTTTCCTATCCATCTCTTCCTGAAATCGGAAGTTACAGAATCTTGAGAAAATATTTGATCGTAACACACAGAAACATGAAAGAAACGTCATTTATAGAACCACTTTCTTGCTAGAGAGACAGAGTATGTTCTCACCTGAGCTATA
>JAYMTK010003508.1:0-12206 GCA_036897405.1 Pelargonium myrrhifolium | reverse complement strand
AAGAAGGTATTGAATTTTACTGTGACAACAAGTCAGCAATTGCTATGGCAAAGAATCTGGTTCATCATACACGAACTCACCACATTGCTCTCAAACATCATTTCACCCGAGAAGCAATTGAATATGGTGAAATCAAACTTGAGTTTTGTTCCAAAAATCAAGTGTCCGACATCCTAACCAAAGCACTACCAAGAGAAAGATTCCAACAACTCCGAGATGCACTTGGAATCTAACAACACTTTAAGGGGGAGTGTTAGAATTAGTAATCCTAGTCTAATTAGGATTAGTAAATTAATGTGTAGTCAAACAAGTGTACTAGTTAGTATTTCTAGTTTCAAGTTTTATGGTTCCCAATAAATAGAGAGACATTATGTTAATTCAAAATCAATTAAGATAATCAACAAAATAAAAGAGACGAATGAATATACAAAAATACTTGTCTCTTTACAAAATATTCCAACAGGATCAAAATATATATGCCATATATATGTGATATCACTACATACTAACTATCATATGCCTGGATGACTTTCAAACTTTGAGAGTGGAGGGAAAAGTTAATTGAGAACCAGAAGCCATTGTGTGTTATTGATTGATGAAGCACTCATAATTTAATTTTATTATAAGTGCAGTTGTGGTTAAGAAAGGGAAAATGAGTGGTAGATGGTGAGATTGTGAAGAGTCAAGGTTTGTGTAGTGTAGTAATTATGTGGTAATCTAAAATTTGAATTTGCCTTCAAACTTCAAACTCCCATTTTAGTTAACCAAACACTGGGAAAATGGGAGGGATGGAAGTGTGTGATGGAGGTTGTTCTTTTTGCTGGTCCGTCAGTGGTGGATGTCCTAGCAATCTGTCCTGGGCAGGCGAGGTCAACCAGTGACGACGTTCTAATTAGCGATTTTACAAATAGTGGATGCATGGATTTCTAATTGCAAATACAATACAAATAGTGTGAATGAAGAAGAATCAAGTTGACAAACACACAAGTGATGAATAATTTAGTATAAGAGACTGGGTCATGCTCGATTTGCAACCCTACAAGCAGACAGTCTATTGTAGCTCATAAGAGTAATATGAAGGGATAATTACATATTACTACTCTTTTAAATACACGTTTTCCACGTTACTATCCTATCACTACACTTTACTACCCATAACTTTTTTTTTTCAATTTGTTAAATAATCCGCCAGTTAACTTGCAAAAAGAACAAAATACCCTTCATTTTTATGTTTGTTTTAAAATAAAACTAATATCATTTTTTTAATAAAAAAAAAAAGAAGAGAGAGGGTCAGATCTCTCAAAAGTCAAAACCCCCGACCCATCTCCCTCTCTCAACCTATCTCTCAAACCCACTTCTCAACAAATCAATCTTTCAACCTATGGAGTCGGCGAGAAATTCGAGCGAGGAAGGCTGTGTCTTTAGAGCATATATTGGTGAAGAAAAGAAAAGAAAATGATTCCAGTAGTGCTGAAAATTGAAAATTAAAAACAAGAAAAATAAAATTGAGAAATAGTGCAAACGTGAGTTGCTGTTGTAAATGGAAGAAGAATTTTAGAGGTTCAAATGGGTGTGTAAAGTAAATTGAAACAGTGATTTGTTGATCTATTTCTCTATGTATTATCACTGTCATCACATTCACCATTTTTGTGTTTGTGGTTCTGTATTCTGTGGGTTGCTCAAGGATAGGGGTTGCTATACCCGTCAAGGATAGGCTTGGATCTTTGGGCTCGTGAACTTGTCGGAGATGAGCCAGAGCGAGAGCTTGACTAGATTATTGAATTTCAATTTTTTATGCTTTTGTTGTGTTATTTGTGGCAAATGCCTTGATAGGTTGAATTAAAATTGAGAAATTGAATTTGAAAATGTGAAGACTTGTTCTTGATCTATTGTAAAAGAAGGGAAAAATTGGTATTTATAAAATATTTTAGGATAAATATTATAAAGTCATGCACATGCCACATGATGAGAGTCAAATTTAACTGACGAAATGACAAATTGTAAGTTTAGGATAGTAACGTGTAACTACCAGCTTTAGCTTTTTCTTCTTAGGTGTTATGAGCCCTATCTGATTCTACAGAAATGTGGGACACAATCAATCTAGAGTTGCCAAGATACACCCCATCTTTCCAAAAAGGAATTTTTGCTTATGCAAAACATATGACAAACCTCTAAACTAATAATAAGTCACACAGCTTGTGAATAACAATCTAATAAATGGACATTGTGTATTTCCCAAATGCTAACCAGAAAATGAAAGATAAACTAGAAATTTTGTCTTGCATTTCTTAGTAATAATAATAATAATGACCCAAATGAATACACCTGTGTATTCCTATTCCTATTCCTATTCCTATTCCTATAAAAGGGAATTCTGATACTGTCTTTAAATGGTGACCACCTCTGGAAGTGCTCACAGGTATAAAATGTTAAAAATGATTACCAACTTTATCGGTGATTAGGGTTAGACGCCTCACTCGAAGGTGCTTCTGCTAACGTGTTAGCAAATGCTGCTAGCTCGTCATCCTGCTGCTTCTTTAAATACGTCTGCGCAGTTGCATTCACAATCTTGATAAAGAAGTTCATGAGCATGAGCCACACAACGGTATTCCAGATTGAAGTAAATGACAAATCCCATTTAGTTTTCACCTATAGGTCATGTACAGAATTAGTGAGAACAATTATATACACAGACAACATGTTTTAAGAATGAATTTCAATACTCCTCCTATAGAGCCAGCCAAATGGAATACCTGGATACCTGGAGATCGAGCTGTTAGATACTTATCTCTTACTTCAGTGACTTTGGCAATGAGGTTGGGAAGCACCGAAGCAAAACAAGGAATATGGCTCAGGACCCTTATCAACTCATTCTCTATCCAATGAAGGAGCTGATTATTGCAAACTGAAATAATGAAAACAGTCTGCAGAAAGACACAAAGCCAGCGCATATTAGGTCTGTAATATTATTAACAGGCACCTAACTACGTTCACAAACTGCATAACTAAACCCAAACTACTTCAATAACTGAACTTTTGAATTGAACAGTACACACTAAGAGGGTGTTTGGATTAGCTTCTTCAAAACTGGTCATAATCATTTTTTGTGTTCGGCTGAGTTTTTAAATAAACAGCTTAAAGTCTTAAATAAATAAATAAAAGCTGATAACTAGTTTTGGTGAAAAATAAGCAATTGATTTATTTGCCAAGTGATGATAGTAGTTTAGATTATCAAATGACAAGAAAGGACAACAATTAGTTAGCTATCATAATAGAATCACTAGGTGCCAAGATATGGCACATATTTTGTTGAAAAAATAAAAATAAAAATGTATTTGTTTATTTACAATGCATAATGCTTGATAAATATTAAATTTAAGTTGTTTACTCTTCATGAATTTCTGAATATTGAATAGTTTAGTGTTAGTTGTGATTTACATTTCTATAATTAATCAATAATGAAGCGGAAATATGAAAAAATAAAATAAAAAAGATGAAGAAATATAGATCTTATCAAATCCATCATCCTTGTTGTTTTTTTCTTCTTCTGATTATTAATAATCAGTCTATGGGGGCACCCGACTTTCTTTTTTCATTAGGTTTATGGTTAGGTGATCACGACGGAGACTTAAATAGAAAATTATAAGCAATTTGGTAATTATAATCTGGTTATATTAAATTATAAGTTAACCCTAATGCCCTCTAAACATAGAAAGAGCATAAAAAACTGCTTCTGTGTTTGTAAAAGCACCCAGAGTTTAATTTGTTTCTCTTTAGTTGTAAAAGATTAGAAAAGTATGAGAATTCAAACTTCACAAACCTGTATGTGAGTTTTTATAATTGCCTTTCCAATCAACGTTGCAAGAAAAAACTTCCAAAAAGGAATCCCAAATTGTCCGCACATAATGCCAGCAAGGTCAAATAGAGGATTCGGCACCTAAAAAAGTTCCAGCTAATCAGCAAGTTAACGTATTATAAGATAATAGATATGTTGTAACAAAAGGAACTACTGATAAATTCGCCAACTATCCGTCCTCACTAGAGCTACTAGGAAAAAATTATCAAATCCAAGATCATAAAAACAGCAGTAGCAATCACAAAGTACTGATGTAAAAGGGTATGATAAGACATGAAACCTTTTCTATTAGGGGTGGAGTGGGGTGGGTCAGGAGGGTGAGAAAACAAAGTTGCATACAGAAAAATGTCACATATGGAAGATATCATCAAATATGTCAACTGAAATTGTTCTAAGATAATGAAATGTCAGAAAATTTAAACTAACCGAAGCGAGGACCAAAATTGTGAAGAAATTCATATGTTGCGAGTGCGATATAAACCAGCATTTGATTTTATTCAAGTGAGTAGCTACAACACCACTTTGTTCAGTTGAGGAAGCATCAATTTCTTTCATAACATCCACTTTCCTACCTGAAATGTTTGCCGCATAAAGAGGTAATATCACATTAAGCAAAACCTAAACATATCATAACATCCACTTTCCTACCTGAAATGTTTGCTGCATAAAGAGGTAATATCACATTAAGCAGAACTTAAAATAAGATAATATAAATGACTTATCTTGCAAAGACATTGATGATTACTAGCATTTGATGTGCACACAGATAGAAAGGTAAATCAAAGTTGCATAGAATGGTCTGCTGATTACAAATTCAAGTCCTAACTTTATTAGTTACACTCAAATTTAAACAATTTACATTAGAATGATAAATTATCCAAATGCATATAATTTGCTAAATGGACTATACAAAATGAGCTCTTTCTTTCTCCGGTAGCACAACACAGTTGGTCTATATTTGAGAACATATACTTCTAAGCAAATAAAAAACACAAATACCCCGTACAATTATTTGTTATTGCATTTCCTTGACAAAAATAAGTGATTACTTTCAGCTTTAATTACACATAAGAAAGGAGTGCATACCAGTTGCCCATAATAGGCATATTCAATCGCGTGATTTTCAGTATATATTGTCAGATCCATTTAACTGCCATATATTGGGGCACAGGACAGAGAATGAGCATATTGTTAAAGGTTGTTCAATCCTCCTATGCCATCATGGGTCTGAATGAGGCTTGCTATGTTCTATATTCAATATTTCTAAAAATGAGTACACATAGAAGTAAATTCATTATTCATGTTAATCAGATGATTTCATCTTTATGTCTGGCAATTATGAAGTGAGTGACAGAGACATTCCTCCCACCAAAACTGTCTTGTTGCATTTACTTTTCAAACAGTATTTACTCAAAGTTTAAACTTCAGATGACTTTAAATCACATAAATAAAAAGATTCAACTGTAACAATACAATGACATTTGCATGAGGTTAGAATCTAACCCTAATTCACGAGAACAAGATATCAACTTATAAGTCCAACAACAAGGTACCTTCAAAACTGCAGTCTGTAAGACTTAATTCATTAAGGCTTACAATTTCAGAAACGTTCCAAGAAATCATATTTATGACTAAGGAACTCAAAGCAATCCCTAGTTAAATTCATGACATAAATATGTCAAGACCCAAAACTTGGATTTTAGATAACATGGCAATGGTAATAATAATTTGATGATAAATCACTTCTAAACAGAATAACGTTCACCAACAACCAACATGTGACTCTTACCTTTCCTCCCAGTTTTACTCTGCCTATTACCAAACAATTTATTTATCATACAAGTCAATGCAAAATATACTTGTACTTTAAGAAATTATATGGCAAGAATTTAGGTCTAATACCTGCTCTTGAGAGGAAATACGGAGGGAGCTCCCCAAGAGCAGTGCCAATGCCCCAGAGGATAGCCTCTATTTGAACTTGTGGCAATATGCTGCTAAGTGGTACCCGCGAACCATGTAATGATTTGAACAATGGGGGTCCAAACTCAGAGCAATCCTTATCAAGCCATGAAGGACTTCTTTTCAACTGTATTGTATCATATGAAGCAATTTTCAAATCAACTCGACCACATTGCATTGCTTTAATTGTGAACAGGGCAATGTGAGGGCCCAGATAAAGGACAAATGTGTGCAAACCAGATCCTGATATGAAGAAAAAAAGAGAGAGAAAAAATATGATTTCAGCCACTAATTGCTCACATATTAATCAAGATATAGCACAATAAAAAATGGACATCTAGAAAACCACCCCATGGCCATGGTATTGCCCACAAACACATACATACCCTCATTAATTTTCCACATCAATCATCAACCTTTAACTTTTCACCCACAACAATATCATAAACTTTCCACCCAAATTTCTGTGTCTATTAGAACGGAAAACTACTATCTCTTTCATCCCGTTACAAGCACATTACCCCTTTTTTTTCTTTCTAAATACTCATTTTACGTCTATTTAAATCTTTTTATTATTATTAGTTTTCCTAATTCCTTATTCTGCCATTCAATTTTTTTTTCCTCATTTGAACTAAAACTCAACAACTTGGTAAAGAGATAATGTTTTTTTGGCTTTATTTTTCTGAAAAAATTATTGCTACCGTCGGAAAACACATGAATTTTCTGGCCATAGCAATAATTATTCCAGAAAAAAGAAGTCAAATCAACATCTCTTTACTAAGTTGCTGAGTTTTAGTTCAGATGAGAGAAAAGATTAAAAATGGATGGTAGAGGAAGGAAAGAATAAAAATAATAAAAAGATTAAAATAATGGTAAAATGGGTATTTAAAATATATATATATATGTGTGTGTGTGTGTGTGTGTGTTGTCACAAATGAAAGAGATAGTAGTTTTTGTTATAAAAGACTAACGAAAGTTGGGGTGGAAAGTTTAGGGTACCTGATTGTTGTGGGTGAAAAGTTTAAGGTTAGTGATAGACGTGGAAAATTAATAAGGGTATGTGTATGTTTGTGGACAATACCAAGGGGTGGTTTTATGCAATTACCTGTTACATAAATTATTATAAAATACAAAGTCAGTACAGTTTTAACCAAATCATGCCATTAGCAATCCAATCTATCACTATTATTCCTATATGTTAGAAATGGCAGAGAAATTCAAACAAATCACTGGAAAACCAATGCTAGCAAACCACGCAACTATAAAAAGTAAAATAAATAAATCAATTTCACATCAAAAAGCATGATATGCAAATGGGGCAAAGTGAAAATCCTTAGCATGTGAAACAAAACTGAACCTATTATGCAACTTCACAATAGAGATACATGTTAAAGTTATCATTACTAATGATCTTTAATGGATCTAATATTGTTATAAAACCTCAGTTCATATATAATTACCGTTTTTAGTACATTAAGAATGTATACGTGACATAAAGGCAATGGAAAGAAGTTGTTTACTGTATGTGGTTACATTTCATCATTGCTGAACCATGTGCCCAAGTTAGCATTTGTAATTTGAGGTAACTTGAAGAGATGTCTTGTTTTAGAGTTATTGAGATGCATATGACCACAAGAAGGATAAAAAAAACAATGATTAGATACAGATTTCATTTGTACTAGGCACCAATACCACATCCGAGTATATTGTTATATTGCAAAACCACTTTCTGGACACCCCATGTTCACATCACATGTTAACACCCATCTATCCAACTGCTACATGAATTGCCAACAGTTTAATTGATTGCTACAAAAGAGAATTGACTAATATGGTCAAGCACAGGGAAGATATGAAGGAGGTAAAGCAATAGCTTAACTTCACAATACTCAAGTCCCACAAACAAAATATAAAATAAATAAATAAACTGAATTCTCATATAGGGATACCACCAACAAGACAACTCACTTTCAAATGGAGTTTTCTATGGACATGAGCTCACTTGCCTTCCAAACTAGATTATTAAATCAAACAGAACAATCTTGGTGACACCAACCAATTATAACAATAAGAAAAACGACCAAACCATACAAGTTTGAGGAGCTAAATAATCATTACCAACACTAAAATGTCATAATCTATACAAATATACAATCTGAATGAATGAATTTATGCAGATTGCAGAAACATTAAAATAATCTTAAATAAGCCCGCCACTAAATTTAAGAGGAATCTTCTATTCCACAATTACAACAGAAAATATTACTAATTGTGATGTCATGAATGCTTAAGATCTAGAATGCATGATATTAAAATTTTGGGTGAGCTAAATAATCATTACCAACACTAAAATGTCAATAAATACAATCTGAATGTATGGATTTATTCAGATTGCAGAAACATTGAAATAAAATAGTATAAGCAAGCCACAAAATTTAGGAGGAATCTTTTATTCCACAATTGCAACAACAAATATTACTAATTATGATGTCATGAATGCTCAAGATTTAAAATGCATGATATTCAAGTAAGATGAATTTCACTCACCAAAACCAATCGAAGATGCAACACCAAGGGCCACCCACCATAGTATAAACCGTGTATATTGAACAAGCTCCTCAATATGCTGCATAATAGCATAAAATTATTATCCTCTCAAAAGTTTAAACAAGCTAACATATTTTCCTTCATCATGGAAGATAGAAAGCATTGTAGCAGCTTATCTAATGACTCCATGATAAACAAATGAAAGAATGAAATTTCAGAAATTTGATTTGTTTTCTTCTCAAACAGTGGTATCAGTAAGGCAGCCTTCTATTAGTGGCAGTGACTTATTTGATTCTTGCCACATCGAAAGTATGGTATTTCAATGCATGAAAGTTTGACCCGTACGGCTAATGGTACAGATTGCTGTTGTCCTACTGACCCAAATATAAGCCATATTCATAGAGATATGGTCATGTTGTTAGCCCGCATGAGCATAGAATGCTATAAAATATAAAATTGAGGAATTACAAAGCAGACTACCTTTTGATGAAGGGCATCAATTGCCACAAGCAGAATTCCAACAGCCACTACCACAGCACTAAATAGCATAAGCCAACCACCTTTAGCCAAAATATAGAGGACTGATTGCTTCAGGTATTGCACAACAGCTGAAATAAAAAACTTAAATGTCCTAAAGGGTTGGGATGTTAGTGTCAGATTTTCTAATTCTTGTCGATGCCGCGCACGGTGTCCTGCATAAAGTAGCAATTCTATCAGACGACAGACATTGATAGGCCAATGGACTTCTTTATCAGTTGTGTTTCTTCTCTCTTTTTTCTTTCTATTTTATTTCATCAATTTTTAGGATCTAGAAGGAAAGAGTATCACACGTATTGTCATCAGAGTAAGATAATTTTGAAAGTTGCTTCACATTTCACAAAAGAATTCAGACCGTATCAATATTTTCTTTGCTAATTTTGTTCTTTTCCTCCAATTTCACTTGTATGGCAATTCAAGGAAAGAGATATCCTTCGAGAGTATTCCCCATATAATTGAAAATTATTGATAAAAGAAAAAAAAAACTATTAAAAAAAGGACTGTAAGAATGGGATGGAATGGGCAATGTGTGAAGATGCAAAGTTTGAATTTGGAAAAAAGAAATAGATTATCTGTGCGTTTGTAAATCAAGATAGTACGAATTTTCAAACTATTTGGGTGTCAAAAGTTGAAAAGGTAGTTTTGAGAGCCTAAAATCAAATTCTGCCCAACCAAAAAAGAAAGCAATGCTCGAAGTTATCATTCATACTTAGCGAGTAGACAGACAATGATAAAAAATTATTATTAAAAAAGAAAAAAAAAACTATATTTCACAAATACATATAGTCTGGGTTCTACTGCAACTTCCTCGATAGTCTGTCTATAAACCTAATACAAACATTCGAATGCTATCTTAATCATTATCCTTCATATTTAAGTAAGGACTAAAATCAATCAGTATACAGTAGAAACGAAAAAACAAATTAAAGTTCCTGAAAACCTGAACATTGACTTGTAACCAAATCTACAAAAACAGAGACACTGACCTGAAATTAACATGTCCGTAGGTTGCGAGGAAGAGGAGGAAGAAGAAGAAGAAGCTACTTTCCCAGACCCCATTCCACTCACACGCTCGCTCGCTCCGCTAGCTAGAAATTACACTTTTCGCAGCATAGCATAGTCTGAAGCTCATTGGAAACAGATCTACGATTTTATATATAATTAATATAGGTTTGTTCGGTTAGGAGAAGGAAGCGTGCTATTAACTTAGTTTAGGTACTTTAGGATGGATATGTCATATGTGTTGTACTAAAACTCCAACTACCTACCAATTCCAATTACCATTAAAGTTATTGGAAAATGTTCAAATTAATTCCTCTACCTCATTCCCTTTCAATTATTGGAAATTGTTTCAAACAAATCTTTTTCTATTCGCTTTTTAAACCTTAGTTGTATGGTTTCAATATAGTGCAAAAATCTTGCTTTCGTTTTTGTTTAATTTAAATATGTCCATATTGCTTTAAGGAATAAATAGTTTTGTCTTTTTCGAACTAATAATGATTTTGTTTAGTTTTAGTATTGACGTTAGATTTTATCTTATTTTGGTCCTAATATGCTACAGTAGGTTGACCGCTGTCGTGACAGTGGTCAACTTGTTGTAGTAGGCTAATATGGCCAAATTTGAAAAAATAAAAAATTTAAAGGTTAATACCATATAGTTTTGAAGTCAAAGACTAAAAACTAAAATAACAGTCACCGTAGGAGAGACAAAACTAATTAATCATTTTTAATGTCCCACAATTGTTTTGAGAGAAATCTACATATATATGTGTTAAACTTGGTGAGAATGCATTAGGTGTTGTCACTTCATCATGTTTAGCAATTTGGATCATTCTCCTTATTTCTATCTCAAATGACCCTTCATTTTCCATTGGTTACAAACATTTTTCTAATAACTAATAACAATAATTAATAGCAATCACTATTTTGCTTTATAAGAATAAGAGAATACTAAGCATTATATAGTAGTTCATCTCTTAAGAATTTCTTCATTTTTTTCGATGTGGGACACATAAACAAGTTTATATACTAGCTATTCACCTCATGTTTCTCATATTTTTCCGATTTGGACAAACAAATATTTATTTTACAATTTATAACTTATTATTTTTCTTAATTCTAAGACAATATTTGTTTAAATATTTATATGAAATAATTTGTGAGGATGATGAACATGCACAAATGGTTGTAAGAGTCATGCCATGTTTCAAGATTGTGAGGATGATATGCATACACAAATGGTTGTAAGAGTCATGTTATGTTTCAACAACAAAAATGTGGGACATAGCATAATCTTAGTCTTTATGTACATGTCATTTTTTACCATGATCTTCAATTTAATATAAATTATTTTTGTTATTTTTTATTCTAATTATTTGTAGATTTATATATGATAGTTGCAATAAGGACTATAGATTGAACAAGAATGGACAACATGTATACTTCTTTTTGGCAGATGATATTACCCGGTTGAGACACACATGATTTGCAACTCAATTGTTATGATAATTTATTTTCAAACTAGAAGAAACATATCTAAGATCATTATCGACATTACATTTATTCGTACATTAACAATCACAAATAAAACATCTTATCGTTAACATAATTGTTAAGCTCTCAACATGTACTTTGTTCAACTCACTGACATTTTTTTTTTAAATTATTATTATCATTCAAAAGCTTTCAAATAAGTTTTGGAATCACCCATTTTAGTCTCTCATCATTTTTCGTTTTGTCTATATTTGACTTTCAAATTTAAAAGAAGATAAAAACTTTTATGTTGACATAAAAAACATATATTTTTTATACCGTCTAGCGTTGCACGAATACATGATGACTAAGAATTTAGTTAATAATTAAAATTTACTTGATCTTGCAGGAAAAAGAAAAAAAATAGGAATGACAGTTTGAGAAAGTAATGAACGTATTGCACAAAAGATTGTCATTCCTCTTTTTGATCATTGAAAATATACATTTTGACGTCTTTCACTACCCACTCCCCGCCAAAAAAAAATCACTCTAATTATTTCACTCAATAACTTTTTGCATTCTTTATGTTAATTAGATTCAAAATTTATAGTAATCAACCAATATCAAATGTATACCCGTGCATCGCACGAGTTCTCCCCTAGTTTTAAGTAATTTTTTTGTTGATGTTGTATATATTTTCAAGACAAATACGATGACTTTAATTTATTTTTAGACTACATCTTTAATGGTTGATTTTAAAAAAAAAGGGTTAAAGGGAAATTTGGTACCTAAACTTTGGGTTCGGAACAAATCCGGTACTCAATCTTTTATTTGG
>JAYMTK010003507.1:0-12207 GCA_036897405.1 Pelargonium myrrhifolium | reverse complement strand
TATAAATGATTTTAAATGAGGTGACATCACCTCATTGGCTTTGTTAAGTTGTAACTGATGTAACTTTATAACCGTCGACTGATATACATTAATCTCATTTATTAATGTGATGATTAGTGACTAATTAATTACCTGTTGCTGCAAGGAGAAGATGTGAGCAACACAGCCATAAACAGGGTCACGGAGGCGAGCCTGAGCTTCATAAGCAATAGTAACCACCGCCTCGCACCGGTCAGCCACCGGCACCACCGTCAACAGCTTCGACACATTGCTTGCTCCGAACACCTTGTGAATGGCCGCGAAACGTGCCGGTCCCTGCTCGGAGCAAAAATACGGCGCAAAGATACAGTCCGGAGCACATTTCCGGCGAAGAAACTTGCATGCACCGCACGGAGACCCACTTCCACCACCACCACCCCCCCCCCTTTAAACCATTTAATAAACAAATTTTTTTTGCCCGAGGAAAAAATATAAATAGGAAATGGTTTTTTTTTTTTTTTTTTTTGAGTTTTTTGTGTTTGTGGGGAGGCTATTAGGAGATTGATATTGTTGTTCTTATAAAGGGTTTGTTTCAAGTGGAGAGAGGAGACATAGAAGGTTTGTGTGTTGGGTTCTAAGGGGACATTTATTAATGGTCTTATGCCTATGTGACAAGTTTCATTAATATTTTATTTTCTTTATTTATTGGTTTTTTGTGTAATAACTTGGAATGAACTTGTGTGAATTGGACCATGGCTACTTTTGATTTTTGTTTTTTATTTGTTATGAAAGTGTAGGAGGGGGAGGTTACTCAATTTTGTTTTGAATTGGAGTTAAACAGTGTGCTATCGATCTTACTCGAATCAAAAGTTCAGTGTTATGTTTAAAATAATATTTTTTTGATAAAAAGATATTTACACATCGATGAAAGACGTTTTTAAAGTCCGCTTTTTAACTATTACAATTTTTTTCTTTCGAAAAGATCATATTTACTCAATTTTGTTTTGAATTATGATCAAGTAGTCTGGTCTTTTATGTTTAATCGTAATTTTATTAAATTTTTTTAAAGCAGTCGGTAAATGACGTTTGCACCATATCACTTGTTGTCGCTTTTTAACTATTACGCATTGTTTTTCTTTCTTTCTTTTATTTAAAAAAATCATACAAACGTGAAAAAACATCACAAAACAGCATCGGTTTAATATTTTAGTAAAAATTTTCTTAACTTCTAAGTTATTTTAAAATTTTAATGTCACCCTTCACACAAACTAATGTCATTTTCACTTTATAATTTATAACAATTGATCTTAATTATTATATAGAGAGAAATACTATACTTTGTATGTATAGAATCCTAAATATTAAAATAGAAAAAATAAAAAAAAACATTTCCATAAAGAACCAAATTATGTAACCATTTCAATTATGATGATTTTCTTTATGTAATATTATTCTAATATAGCAATTGGTTGCATACGTTTGATTTTGATTTTTGGGGTCGAATAAGAAAAATTAGTGGGATCCACAATTCCGCCGAACGCCGCACCTGGGAACTGCTGCTCTTTGTCGTTTTATATATTTTTATATGCGCACGATTGCACTGCCACCTGCCTCTCCATACATATACTCTACCCGAATGTTGCTCGGGCTGTCAATTTGAATCTGAATTATTTCGGATTTGATTAGAGTATCCGAAACTTTATATTTTATATGAGACCCTTTATTATTTTGAATCAAGTTCAAATTAGGTTGAACCCGATCTCAAAAAATTTGATTAAAACCTGTATTTCAAGTCAAATTTGAATTGTAAAAATCTGATATGAACTTGAAATTTGATCTAAAGCACGTTACCTTTTGATTGAGGTATGGTTAAGTCTTCTCAAGTCAAACCTGAAAAATCTAACCTGAACCTGTAAATTTTATTATTCAGATTTAGATTAAGTCTTCTCGACCACTGCTTGACGAAACCTGACTCAAAAGAACATTTTTCAAATCCTGTTATTGAAAGGAATAAAGGAACATTTCAAGCTAAGAATTTCAATTTCCTCTTCAATACGTACGCAAATTGATGTAAATTGTTTAATAATCTCAAGTAATTAAAGGGGTGAGAGTGTTTTTGTGTGGTTAAACATAGAGTTGAGTGCTGGTTTTGAAGCAATGAGTTGGCTGTGTCATTTATGGGGTTGCTTTGACTTTGAGGAGTTTCTGAAGAAAAGGAGGTAAAAAGCTTGGAAATTGAGCTCTTCACAATTAAATACCATTCAAAATGGTCATGAAATTAGAGCTCCTAACCATTCAATCAATGAGCCTAAGTAATATAGCAGCACCAATGTTGGGGATTTTGTGTACATTTGGACACAAAAACAAGTTTACAATCACTATGCGACCTCAAATTTCTAATCCAAACGCTTTAAAATAGACATTTCCAATCTCAATTCCCGTCATGATAATAACAATCAGTTATTGGTTCGAGATGGGAAGAGTGTATATCTTATGTGCATTTGGTTCCATGTAAATTCTAGAATCATAGGATACAAAAAGCACATGTATGAACAACCAATCGACCATATATCATAATCATATTACAAGAATTATAGCCGATAATTCGTGTTCTAACATAACACAAAATTGGAGTGTTTGGACTCCCATTTCATTTTCGTGTTGGAGAATCCAGCATGCATGTTTAGTAACTATGTTATGTTCATGTTGAACCTCCAAAACACGTGATGGTATTTTAATTCAAGGAGTGTGTTAGTTCTATCATACAAAGTTGTTGAGTCGTGTCGTGCCGACCCAACCCATTTTGTGGTCATTTTAACATGTCGTGTGGGTGCTCAACCGTTCAACACATTACTAAAAATAATATTTTCGTGTTAGATCGTGTTGCACTTAGTCAATTTTCAACAAGCACGCATGAAATTTAGCACAAGAATACGCGAAACCTTAAAATATAAACAATTAATTCTTCCAAAAGTAACAAGACCAACCACATCCCATTATAGACCACGTATAAAAGAAAAGAAAAGCAACTAGCAAGTAAATGATAGAAGCAAGACAATAAAAGGTGGTTTCGTCACCTTGACAAAAGAAAATGGATACTTTCTCGGTCCAAAAGTACCATCTCCCACTAATATGTCATGGTTCCCACATCACCCAAGGACTCGAGCCGATCCACAGCAAAGGTGGTCTATCTTTGCCCAACCATTCATCCCGAATGGTCATATAGTTGAGGTTAAGCGATGTACCCCAAAGCCCTTCTCATCTTTTACAGCCCTAAAACCGTCATTCATGACACTGTCACAATTTTATAGAGCTGCACATGGCATATGCAAGCAGCTCGTATTATATGTCATCCTCTTCCCCACCAAGAACTGCTCAATACAATGTACTGGTAAATTCTACGTAAGGTGCGATTTACTTACTTCACTAGACAAGTTCTATAACATTTATATAAAATGCAGGAAACTTGTGTAGCAAGAAACACTGAGCAAGGTGTGTGTAAAAACAAAACAAAAAAACATACGACACAATGTTAGAGGAGAAGGAGAAGATTTGCGACTAGAAAATTCTGCATAAATTGAATTTCAGTGTTTCAAGACTTTCCATTATTTACAGATACCATTCAATCAGCTAAAAACACAAGTCTGAAAGATCTCCAGTAAACCCCAAAATGAGATCTTACCATCATGGACACATATAGCTGTGACTGAAGTCTTGCTTGGGGAAAGATTGTAAAAAAGACTCGAGTTCCGTGTTACAGCTCAGTGATCTAGCAGTAACCAACTAAACGGTCAACCAATCCAACCCGTGGGACCCTAGTGCAATTTCATACACAACTGAGGACTATATAACATTCCACAAAATTCTGCAAATATCCACTTACCTAGCATTTCAAGTCGTGTGATGAAACCTCACCTTCAGCAAGTACTGCATTTTAACCTACAAAATATTGAAGCCTCCTTAATCAGTCAATAGTAAAAATATGTGTCAACAAGTATTTTATTACAGATTGTATGAAGCAAAATATGGAGATTGAAAACTTACTTGCGCTGCATTATAAACAATATACTCATTATACATCAATCCGGATGCCCTGACATTCGAAGACACTGGTTTACCACATGGAACGACAACGTCATTTCTCCACTTTACATATTCCGATTCCTGTGGTATCTTCATGCCAAGCCCTTTTGTAGAGTGCTTTCCTTTAGGAGGTTTATCCATGTACTACATCACAATATGAAGAAAAATATTTGAAAGGGAGACCAAACAAAGTGCTAGTAAATCTAATGCATATGTTTGGGAGTATTTCCCACTTCACACGTTGAAAACAACTATTGGCCGGATGGAGAAATGAATCCAACACCACACATAATTATGATGGGATGCTAGGTTATGGATATAATACGTGCATGTTAGAATTAGTGGACAACTACGCTGCATAGGCACGGGTACAAAACACGGGACCCGACACGACACGGATACGGCGACAGAAATTTTATACAACCATATAGACATGATACACTAAGAATATGTTCAATAATAGTAACTGATAAATTATATTAGCTATATTAGTGCATATAAGTTGCATCAGGTCATGCTCGTCAATGTGTTTCAAAGCGTCGAACATGTTCAATCTATTCAATTTTAGAAAGAAAAAAACCGGACAAGTAAAATCAAGTGTTCGACGCATATTCAACGAGAGTCCAAGTATCCAAGTGTCAGACACATATTGGCCATGGGTATGTTGAGAAAATGAGAGTGTCCGTGCATCGTAGGTGAACAGAATGCCAAATTGTCAATCAATATCAAAACAAGTGAATTCATGCATTATGGACACCATAACCCCAGACACTTATCATGCAATCTCACCTTTGCTTGTTTCAGCTCATAGACTTCTCCGAGGGCAACTTCACTTAGTAGCATCAAGCCCACGGGACTTTTCTTATCAGTATAGCAATACTGAGCACTCTTACTGACCAGGTCGGCGAAGTAAATGCCCTTTCCAAACTATAATGTAGAAATTCAACAGTAAGAATTCTACCTCAGTTAGGTCTATGAATGTAAGGAATCAGAGAGAGAGAGAGAGAGAGAGAACCATATATCCAGTGGCTGGAGCTTCAGGAGGAGCGATTCTTAGACCTTGACTAAGTATGCCCACATAGTTTGTCAGACGAGAACCTGGCATTAAGAGACCGAGAAAATGTTTAGTCTCACTTCAACAAGTAAATCAACTTTATTTTTCAAATGCCCTGTCATAATCCCACAATCCTTGCCACAGAAAGTTCACATCTGACAGTGGGAAACTTTTTTGTAAGTTTCCAGTTTTCAAGCTTACCATGCCAGAGGAGCATTCTGTTCTTTAGCTTCTCTCTATAGGGAGCAAACTTGTCATATTCTCCTTCCCTATCAAGTGAGAAAACTTCTTCCAGCTCAAGGGACCATTCCTGAGGATAATACACACAGTACAATCACATAATATGTTAAATATAGTAACAGATGAATAAAAACATATAATGGCATAAGAGCTCATTGTGCAAGGTATCGAGAACACTCACCTTATGTGTAGGGGCATGGGTAGTAAGGAGATACTTCTCAATCAAACGATAATCTTCACTATCATGAAGAAGTGGATTAATGCAACAATGGAGCTTATTATACTTCTCATCAAGGGATTCATGGTTATCAACATCAAAACCTACTAATCTGGAAGCTATTTCAATGTCCTGGAGAGCTTCTAACATTTTTACCTACCAAATACAAACAGAGTATATCATTCTCGTATGAAAACAGACGAAATTCAGACTTGAATTGACAGGTGAAAGTCAGACATGTATATCTGTATCTTAATTCCCAATTTTCAACCATTCCCATACAAAGTAAAAAAGAGATATCCTCTCTCATGAGCTCCCAAACAACATAGGAATGTGCAGACTACACTCACTACAGAAATTTTATCTTTGAAACACGTCAAATAATTTGCAGAATCAAGCTAAGTAGTCAGCAATTAGATTCTTTACGCATGATTTTTGCTTTTAGGGCATTTAAGCACCTCCCTATCATTTCCCCAAGTATGTCATTCTCAAACATTTTCAACATTTAACCTTTCAGTTCAATATTTCAAACCTAGTTTCTTCATTTTGTTCATAGTTTTGACCCGGACTGAATTTATGTAATACTGTATTTCAACTTAAACCCTTCGATACTACTTTGCGTATTTCAAACTCCAAAGACAGCAGCATTTATGTGTTTGCTAGGTACAGGCATCATGCATATTTTAAAACATTCATTCATCTATATATATATATATATATATATATATCACAAAGAAACAATGAGGGATACTAATTGTTCAAGAACAAAAGCTATACAACTTTTTTTGCAATGTAGAGAGATGGCCACAACAAAACGTATGACAAACTCGTGTACTTAGTCATATGATTAATAAGTTTGGAAAGATCAACTGGCAGTTAGGCTTATGTATAGACGAAGGAAACCACCAATATAAACACAACAATAAAGCAGGGCAGGAAATCACAGTATAAAGGGGAAAAAAGAAGAGGAGAAAACTTGACTAGATTAAATTAATATACACACTCATAATAGAATGACAAAGTTTAAGGATACATTTCAAGATATGTGAAATCATTTCTGACGGCATTTCTTACCTTTGACTTAAAATCATCTTCATCCATAATAATATGTGGATGTATAGAAGGGATCACAGTGAAAAATCTATTGCTGGCATCAATGATCAAACTTTCTTTGACAGAAGGATCATGAGAACTACTACTCAGAAGATTCTGTATCTCAGTTAATGCTTCAAAACCTGGTGAAAATAATAGCAAAAAGATTCAGAGACATTTAAAAACCATTGCATATTCCATATAAAATTCCACAAAAGTTATATTTCTCGGTGCCTCTGAGAAAAACCAATATGAGAAGTTCAAAGGTATCTCTACCTTTCTGAAGAAAAACCAAATATGAGAAGTTCAAAGGTATCTACCTTTCTGGATATTAGTTTTGCTAAGCTTTCCAAGCGGCATTTCTGACATATTAATCTGAAATTCCATCATGGCAGCTCTGCAAAAACAACAATCAATCTGTCACACTTCAATTACTAGACAAGTATATAGAGAATATAATGAAGTTGTTACCTGTATGTTTCCACATTAAACAGCATCTTCATTAATTCTACAACTTGGGGAGGAAGTTTACTGTCTGTGTGGTTTGACCTCTTCTCCGGCAACTGTTTGCTCACCCCATAGTCCTATAAACTCAAAAATGTAAGAGACGAGTACTCAAAACAATTAAAAAAAAATAGCATGTACTTTGGAGAAGAATAAAAGAAAGCAGTACAATGTCTAATGGGTAGAATCTGCCAGCCTTCTTCTGAAAATTAAGTTTATCTTCCCATGCTTCCCAAGGATTTCCAGTCTTCATAAGAAACAAACGTTTAAATTCACAGATTGAGTCTGATTTTGACAACTTTTCCAGTTTGTTGTTTCCAATTTTCTCATTCCCTATTCGACCCCATTTGCGAAACAGATAACAATCCGATGTTTTATCATCTTGAATAATCTGGAGGACATAGTAACTTCAAAAGGAAAACAAATAATAGTTAGTATTGGTTAAACAAAGATGTATAATTTGAAAACAAAAAAGTAAGAGCATCAATAGAAAGTACAACTCAGGAGTCAAATTGAAACCAAATCACGCACTCAGTTACAATCATGGAAAATATATAACACCGCAATTCTTTGTCTGTTCTCGTTCCTCCTCCGAATCAAACCTAGTTCTCATGATTTGGTAAATTGTAATGCAATATCCCATGGATAAAGTAGGTAAGTACAAAGAACAATGGTTTTCAACAAAGAACATGGAATCCCATGGAGAAAGGATCAGGAAAACATGGTAAAATAAACCCACCTGTTAACACCAGTTGATAAGTCAGACATGTTCAGAGTTGTGTTATAGATGCTTTTCCCTTCCTCAAGAATGTGTCCTGAATCTTGCAGGCCATAAGATTCATGTACAGCACTTCGCCTTTTTACTTTAACTGTGACCACGCCAGAGACCTCGCCGACTGCTTCAACTTTGTATAAATCATATCGCAGCTTTTTCTGACGTTTGAAACAGTCAACCAGATAATCTTCTCTAACAATAGGTATTTTCATCCTCCTATCAGCATAGAATCATTCCAACATCTGAGTAAGATTAATGAGAACTATTAAAAGTAAAAAAGGAAGATGAAAATTAATCACAAACAACATTAAAGAACGGGTTTACCTTGCCTTCTTCATCTCCGCATCTGGATTATCCAACCCTCCACTTACAACTAAGCAATCGGTGTCTGCAATATCAGTTGTTAAGCAAGAAAACATAATGAAATATTGGAAGAAACTAATTAAAATCTATGTCAGGGCTTTAAGCACACACTTTTCGCAATCTTGGCATGGACCTCTCCACCTACTCCCTTAATTTTGTTCTTCCATTCTTCCTGGAAAAAGAAAAAAAAAACACTCCTCTCAAATAACTGCTCATCCATTTAGACCACCAGTAATATTCTTAAAAATTGGATCAACATAAAGTCAATAAATAACAGTAGACATCCCAATAAAAAAGAAAACCCATACCATGGATTCCTTTGGCAATCCAGAAAAAGCAACTTTTAAATCTCTCAAACTATCTGCCTTTGATAAAGGAGATTGGCCTGTAGCTGCTTGACTTCCCGAAGGCGAGTTGGATGGTAGTAGGGGCAGTATCCGAACAGGTTTATTAACCATTTGTGATTTAAACCACTGCCACAAATCAATTATAATTATTACTACTTGATTTCAAATACTTAATATGCAGCATGAGCCTTAAGTATAATACCTTGCTAAGATATTGATTATCTGTTTCTTCTGGTACTTTCCACTTCTCCGGGTGACGTTCTGGTTCGCGAGAAGCGTAAGAACACTTGCTCCATTCTGACAAGTAACCAGTGCAGCGATACATGCCTCCAGAGTAACGAAGAGAACCCGAACACAAGGGGCAGTTACCAAGTGCTCCGAATAGCATCCCGTCAGCACTGGGTAAGAGTTAAAACAAATAAATACAGTCAAGTTTCAACACCATGAAGTAAGTTCAGTGATTTAAGATGTTAATTTTCCCTTCTTTTTTCATGAGGATTTGAAGTATGATGTTCATAGTCCTATGTATGTTCTTTAATCAAATTCAAGGATATAGAAAAATGATAAATAAACAGTAGAAAAGTGAAATAGATTCATGCAATAAAGTAATAAACTAACTGCCGCTAGAAAAATTATCTGTGATATCTTGTTGAGGACTTTGAAACTGTAATGTAATGGTAAAATGATGTTTTATAAAATGCATGACAAAAGTTGCATTAAAAAATCTAACCATTTGTCACGCAAATCAAGTTCTGATCCTGACGAATCTTGACCATTAGCTTCAAGCATTTCCCGCAACTCTGCTGTTGTCACGTGCTTCTTAAGATCATCTTTTAGAGCCCACAGTTCTTTAGTTTGTGCCTCCATTTTACTCTCATCTCCCTTATTGGGATTCTTTGCAGATGCAGTCCTGCTTATTGACACATCTCCTTCAAACTTAACAACTTTTGACTTTCGATCATCAGTTATATCTTCTTTACGTTTTGTACCAGCTTTGGGAGTTGATTGTAGGAGTTTTGCATCCTCTTGAGCCTCTGATTTTGCATCTGAAAAGACTACAACAGTGAGAAAGGTAGAATAATAGTAAAATATATATATTAATGGTCACTAAACTACAGCTGAATAGAACTTAGAAATAAATTCTATACCACCTCTTTTTACTGTGGCAGAAATAGCAGCCCGATCAGAATCTTGGAGGCTTTCCCATCCAGACAACTTCTCCACTTGGGTAGATGGGGATGATTCCAGGAAACATTTGGCATGGTGCCATGCCAAGCCCCTGGCTCCTTGACCCTCAGGTTTAGTGGATATACGAACCTATAATAGGTTCGAAAGAATTTAACAAAGGCAGATCCAGAGTATTAATACTACACGTAGAACACAGACAAATTTCATAAGATACTTCATAAATGACAATTGAAGTAACCAAAACAAAGAGAACCTCTCATGATAATGAAATACTGAAGGTACCTTAGATCCCATGTCTTTGCAGATGCAAGGCTGCATAATATGGTATTTGATCTACACAAATTTTAGCTTATACATAACATAACTTCTTCTTTTCTGCAAGCTCTTAATCTTCTACAATCATACGTTTCGGTTTCCCCCGCTAAAGTTAACAGATCTTATTTCTCAACCTAGGATTTCATCCAAATATTACAAGTAGCTTCAAAAGGTAAAGGTAATAAAAAAATTCACCTCGTCTTTCATTATCTTTTGGCTGCAGAGCTTGCAAGTAGCCCGAGAAGTTTGTGAGACTTCAATAGCACATTCAGGGGTCATTGCAGCCTTTTTAGATGAGGATCCAGATGCAACTTTCTTAGCTGAGGGTCCGGGTCCACCCTCCTCCACAGCTTTTCTGATATTCTGCTGATCCTCCCATCGAAGCGTCTCTATGCCTTCAACATCATCAACGCTAAAAGCATGACAACCGCAAAAAATTAACAAATGCTTTATACCTAGAGTGGCTTTAAGGAATTTATAGTAAAAAGTTTCTAGAGGACATACGACTTTATTTGGTTTCCTTTCTTCAGGATGCAGTTTGCGTGGTTCCACATCTGATTCATAAAAATAAAAACATTAAATCAGTCTTGAAGCAAGTTGGCAAAAAATTCGAAGATGATAAATTTACAAACTCGTATAGTTTTTCACAATTGCCCTTAAAACATTTTCCAATACCAAGTTCTAAACATTACCACCGCCATTGCATCAATGAACGCCTGCAACAATGATGCATGCCATAAACTCGTGGGCCTTTTATTATGCTATTTGTGTCAAATTAGTGAATATTTGGTTTATCTCCTCCGTCTCAATCTCTCTCTTTTGAAATGCTTACTCTGCAATTCTTCTTGCTTATTCTTCTTCTTAGACCATTGTTCTTTGTTTTTTTCTTCACCATTTTATCTATCAAATCAAATGTTCAAGTTCTGCATTTCCAGAAATTAAGGCCGCATCACACAAGAACAGCTCTAATCATGAAATAGATGCACAACTACTTTCCTACCAGAAAAAGAAGAAGAAGATGAACATCTCACATAGATGAAGATATGAAATAGCACTCGAACCTATAAAACCCTAATCCAAAAGAGTGTGGTTCAGCCACAAGACTCTTTCATCTCCATTTAACATAGTCAAATCAAATGTGTGGTTTCAAACTCTCTGGTGCTGTAAATAATAAAACTAATCACAATGTTACTCAACTAAAACCCTAACACTGTGCACAAAAATAATAAAGAGACAAACAATGCATTTGGTTACAGAAAAATGCAACGACGGAGTGGCAAAACTTAGCAGAGATAAACACAATGTGGAAGATTGAAGAGAAAGCAGAAATGGAGAAAATGCACATACAGGCATGAGGCCGTCGAATTGGTTAGCCTGGACCATCTTGCCGAGCCTGAGCACCTCTTTGTCAATGGAGCTCTTGCAGGTCTTGCATGATGACCTGCCAGACTTGGCGTACTCCACCTTCCATGGCTTCTGAGGCGTCGCCATAGCTTTCTGATACAAGCCAAATTCCCAAAATGTTCCCAAAAGTCAATAAAGTAGAAAGTTTGCTGTAAAGCAACTCACAAATATATGGAAGATAGAGAAATGGGGTAGGTAGGGTAGATCAGAATACGGTTGGGGATGAGACAAAACGAGATGCTGCTACCTACCACTCAGCAACATTACATGTGTAAAGCAACTCACAAATATATGGAAGATAGAGAAATGGGGTAGGTAGGTCGTTGGGGATGAGACAAAACGAGATGCTGCTTCCTACCACTCAGCAACATTACAAGTGTAAAGCAACTCACAAATATATGGAAGATAGAGAAATGGGATAGGTAGGTCGTTGGGGATGAGACAAAACGAGATGCTGCTATCTACCACTCAGCAACATTACAAGGACTAGTATTCATCCCGTGCGTTGCACGGGAATTAGAAACTTATAATACAAAAATATTATCAATTTGATTTGAGTGATGATCTATTTGATTTTTAATTGAATGATTTATTACAAATTATTTTTTATATAAAACTATATATACTTATTTAATTTTTTTTTTCT
>JAYMTK010003506.1:0-12208 GCA_036897405.1 Pelargonium myrrhifolium | reverse complement strand
CCGGCTCGAGTGAAGGGTATGGCCTGAGCTGGTTGTGGTTGTGGTTGGCCTCGCGTGGCCTCGCGGCGGCCTCGCCATGGCTGACCTTTTCGTGGCTGTGTCGTGGTCGCCAGACAAATCAAATCATGAAATGGTTAGGGTTTATTTTTGTTTGAATTTCATGAAATGGTGAAGAGTTTGACAAATCAAATCAAAATATATGTAACAAGTAAGAAAATTAACGAAAAATTGAACAAAAATATGAGATTTTGAACTAAAAACCCATAGATTTGAAATTTTTGGTTAAATTTTGCAATTTTCGGCAAGTTCATGAGTTTTCCGGCTAGTACATGCATTTTTCGGCGAGTTTAAGATTGAAGAAGAATGGTAAATGAAGGGCATTTTGAGAATTTCACAATTAAATTGATCATGTGCTTGACACATGATCAAATAGTGTCATTTTTCGTCAAATGTAACTGAAGGAATGACTCTTGCATACTTCATGGTAGTCTAAAGTCGCGAAACATACTTCAAAAGTGTGTTTTGTAATACTTAATACATTAGGGTGTCTTCTGTAATTACACCTTTAATCTTTCTTGAAATGAGAAAAGAACAAAATAAAATAAACCTTTTAAACCCAAAAACTACAATAAACATCTAAACCAAAGATTAGTCACTGTCTGGCTTAAAAAACGCATATCATTTGGGATTGGGACCAAAAAGGAGAAGTCTTGGTGGTCTCCTTCAATTCATGGCATAGAAGTAGGTGTCCGCATATGCCATTTCCAATTTCACATCTTCGGTAGCAAATTCCACTCCAAACTTTCAACTTCCCTTTTCATCACATTCTCAATCTACACAGACCCACCCGGAAAGATCGCATTTTTGTCCAGAAAATGCCCAACATAGTGCTCAAAGCCGGAAGCAGACCGCCATGGGTCGGTCTAGCCGCCGCCGTCTGGGTCGAATTGGCCGCCGGAAACGCCTACAACTTCCCGCTCTACTCGCCGGCGCTCAAATCGGTTCTGGGTTTCAACCAGCAGCAGATTACGATGCTCGGCGTCGCCAATGATATTGGCGAGAACGTGGGTCTGCTTCCTGGGATTGCCTGCAACAAGTTCCCTCCTTGGGCTGTGCTTGCTGTTGGGGTTGTGGCTTGTTTCTTGGGCTACGGTGTTCTCTGGCTTGCTGTTAGCGAGACTGTTCCCAATCTGCCTTACTGGTTGGTGAGTTTCAGTTCATGTCTTCATACCCAGTTGAAATTTGTTAGTGAATCAGCTAGATAGAGTTTTTCTTTTCTTTTCTTCTTCTTCTTTTGCTTGATGGGGTGAGGTTTTTGTGTACTCTCCTGGCTTTGGTACTCTCCTGGCTTTGGTTGTTTTGGAGTAAAGATCACTTGTTGGGTGAAGATTGGTTTACAATTTTGGTGAATTTTTGTGCATTTAGTAGTTTAGTTGATCTCCAGTGTGTATTGTGTGCTTGGCTATTTCTAGAGTTACTTTTGGTGAGTTGTTTTTGGTTACCCAAATGATTATTTAATTTATGGGAATCGAGATGTTAATTATCTTTATTTTTTTCTTTTCACTTTCTAGAAAGTTTAGAGCTTTGAGGTACACACTAGTCAATTGGATTACTCTTCCAACAGAATTTGTGGGCAGATGAGCTGTTGGTTGTTTTCTCTAATTATGAAGATCCTTTGCTGAATTGTTGAAGTGGTTTGCGATTTCTCTAATTTTTACCCTCTTTTTTTTTTTTTAACAATTATGAGTTCTTATGTTTGTGAAGAAGTTGAGTTGTATTAATACTAACTTGAATGAAACAGCATGGGTATAGTAGTCTGCTGAATTTAAGTGCATATTGTAGACAAGCTTAGATTCTAGTAACATACTTAGGTTGTTGGAGCTAGTGTAACCATTTCAGAGAGATAAGAATACAGTGTCTTTTGGAGAAAATGCCTGTAAACTACATAAGACCTCTAGTAGAATATAACAAAGAGGTGTCATTTGCGATTGCAATATCTTTGATCATTGGGATAGGTTTAGGATAAACAAGCGTAGTCTTCTTATGTATAAACTAAGTTGGCTTGGACCAATCATTTCTACTCAAAAATTATTAGAATCTGAATAGAATTGGTAAATACTAATTTTGGCAAAGCATGCTCCATAAAAGCCTAGTAGACCTGGCAAAATTTGTGAGGATACAAGCCATTTTCCAGATCTATTCAAATTTGAGAGAGAAGAAAAGACTTGCAACAAGTGTCTAACTTCCTTGAACTTGGAATACATAATAATTGAAGGATATATGTCCATTGGGAAGTTGAATTAAAAGAGGAGGATTGACTTTGACTTGAGATGTGTAACATTGATGATTCTAACCAAAGTAGTTTTGAGAAGTAGTTAATAAGAATGGAGACAAAATTAAATAAACAAAGTCATAGAACTGATGTCGCAAAGTGATACACAGGGTGCTCATGTGTTTATGGCCAATAACACAAGGTATGTTTTTGTGATTACTCCTAGAAAGATAAATATTAGCACAAATCCTTTCTTCATACAGTGATATCCCTGGAAGATAGAGATGGGTTGGTAAAGAGGAACTGTTGGAAAACACATGGAACCAAATCTGTTGTAGTATAATCACATGTCAAAATTTTAAGTGCCTTAATGTCCTACATATCATTGCTGAGAAAGGTAGATATCTCATTTATAGGATGTGAAGTTAGCAATAAAGTTGAAGTAAAATACGTAGGGAAGCCTATTTATTAGTCTGTGAAGGAGATATATGCCTCAAAATACACACACACACTTCCGCTCTTCTCTCGAGCTTCTTACAATTATCATTTACTCCTGTCCCAAAATGAGTGTCTTGTTTATCTTGAATTTTTGTCCCAAAATAAGTGTCATCTTTCCTTTTTTAGCAAGTTAGCTATGCATGATTTGTCAAAGTATCCTTATAACTAGTTAGTTAGTATCCCTTGACACATGATCATAAGGATACAAGAGTAAATATACCGAACTAACTAACTTCTCCTTAATTTTTCTTAAAATGGAAACAAGGACACCCATTTTGGGACGAATGGAGTAATATGTTATGTTTTCCATGCTGTCCTTGTCTATTGTACTGTATCTCTGCATTCAGGGAGTTCCCATTGTAGCATATGTACTTAACCATTCACTTCTGATGCTATGCAGTTATGGATTGCACTTTGTATTGGCACTAACAGCAATGCATGGTTTGGCACGGCAGTTCTTGTGACTAACATGAGGAACTTCCCTTACAGTAGGGGCACTGTTGCTGGCATCCTCAAAGGTTATGTTGGGCTAAGTGCTGCAATATATACGGTAATATACAGTATGGTGCTCGACGATTCTTCTACAAAACTATTGCTGTTCCTTGCACTTGGGATTCCCGTATTATGTTTAGCCATGTTGTACTTCATTCGGCCTTGTACTCCTGCTTCTGGAGAAGAAGACTATAAAGAGCATGCCCACTTTGTGTTCACCCAAGCTGCAAGTATTTTTCTTGCCATCTATGTTGTCGTAATCACTATAATAAATGACGCTGTTTCTCTAAGTGATGTTGTTTCCTATGTATTTGTTGCCGTAATGTTTATTCTTATGATGTCTCCCCTTGCAATCCCTATCAAAATGACAATATTCCCTACACCAAAGGAACCGCTCCCGGCATTTGGTTCTTCAGATCATTTGGCTACTGAAGAAGGTGAATCAAATCAAACTCAGCCTCTGTTGACTGGTTCAGATCTTGGAAGTTTTTATGATGGTGAGGAATCAGATATTGAAACACTCATTGCTGTTGGGGAGGGGGCAGTGAAAAAGAAAAGAAGACCCCGAAGAGGGGAGGACTTCAAGCTACGCGAAGCCTTCATCAAGGCTGATTTCTGGCTTCTTTGGTTTTCATACTTCCTCGGGGTTGGTTCAGGAGTTACTGTTCTCAACAATTTGGCACAAATTGGGGGTGCATTGGGTGTTAATAACACTACAATATTGTTGTGTCTATTCAGTTTTTGCAACTTTCTGGGTCGTCTAGGCGCAGGTGTTGTCTCTGAACACTTCGTCAGGTGATTTTTCTTTTCTTTGTTACGAGTTTTGTCTAGCAACTGTGTTGGTGCGTTTGATGGATTATTCCCCGTGCTTTAGAATATAGCAACTCACGCACTAGTTTCGTCAATATGCTAGATGCACTTCTATTGCTTCTCTAGAAGGATGTGATGCTAACTTGATGTGTGGTTTGTTCATTGCAGGACGAGCACTATTGTTCCTCGACCAGTTTGGATGATATGTGCACAAATAATCATGATTGCAGCATTCCTTGTATATGCCTCAGCTCTTGACGGCACTCTTTATGCTGCGACTGCACTAGTTGGAATCTGCTATGGGATTCAGTACTCAGTGATGGTTCCAACTGTTTCTGAGCTTTTTGGCCTGAAACATTTTGGTGTAATTTACAACTTCATGCTGCTAGGCAATCCTGTTGGTGCACTTCTTTTCTCAGGCCTGCTTGCTGGTGATGTATATGATGCCGAAGCTGCGAAGCAAGGAGTGTCCACTTGCTTGGGTGCTACTTGCTTTAGGCTTACATTCCAGGTACTAGCGGGGGTCTGTGGGCTGGGTACAATATTAAGCATAATACTGACTATCAGAGTACGACCAGTGTACCAGATGCTCTATTCCGGGGGTTCTTTTCGTCTACCTTCTTCAAGTGCCGGGCACTGATGATTCTAGACAATCCAATAAAACTTGGCATACCAGTCTTGCAGGCATGTTCCTACGAGGTTAGCTCATCTGCCAATTACGGCTTGTATTCATATCTTGTATTTTATCTGGTACAAATCTGTGTAGGCTTATCTGTCACCCACTTAAAGCTTTAGTATTCTAGAACTTTTTGGCCACAGGTAGTTTCGGAAGAGCTTCACTTGCTCTTTCTCCTTACTACTCTACGTGTTAAGTTTTGGGGTTAATAGCTCAACTCTCATATGCCGATTGTTGAAACTTTTGATTACTCTATATGGGGTAGTTTGAGAATTAATAGATCTACTCAAATGCAAATTGTTGAAACTTTTGAGAGGTTGTATTGTAAGCAATGTCACATCTAATTATTATTTATATTAATAGAGAACTGCTTACATTCTTACGGTTGAGCACATTAGCTTTCTGTTTATTTTGTTGGGCAGTTCCGTTATTATATATAATACATTGGAATTAGACTTTCTCTATCTTGTTTGGAACTTGTTATGTCTTTCTCATTTGTAGAGTGTAGTACCGGCCACTCTATTCTAATAGAACCACCATGTTTGCGAATCTGAAAAACTTGCAGAAAAAAATAAAAGAATTTAGAGAGGTAAAAACATAGGACTTTTTTGCCCTTTATCAAGATCCGAACATAATATGTGTAGTAGAAAATATCAGAAGAGTTGAATTCTTTTAGATTGAACTTATACACTTAAATGAATTGTACATAGTAAAGTTATTGTAACGGTATCTAAGAAAACCAAAAGATTTAAGGGGGAAAATAACACTTCTTGCAATATCCTTAATACCGAAGAAAATATTTCTTTTTCTTTTGGCGCAGATTGAATACCTAACACAATCTGCCTATCAAAAAGAAAAAAGAATACCTAACACAATCATTCCCTTCACATTGATTAAAACGTTACATAAATAATAATATTAGTGCTTTTTTGTATTCAAGATACAAAAACATAAAGATACTTGACAAAAACAAAAAGCCATGGATGAAAATCTCATTGCATGACCCACCACTACTGAAAAAGATTTAACAATCCTTAACAGACACACAACGATAACCCCCCAAAAAAAACCCTATTGATGAAAGAAATGATAAAACCCATCTCTCACCGTACCAATAATCAACAATTAGGACACCAAAAGTATATAAAAACTAAGAAAAAAACTAATATTAATGAATCTTGCTCTTGACGATGTTGTATTATGAACACGATCATCATGTGGGTTTCAGATCTTGAAACATGGTGTCCCACCTGATCTGATCATGAAACCCAGTAGACCAGTACCCATCTTCGTCTCCTTCGTGAACCTTCTCCTCCTTCGGGAGATTGTAGACCATGGGACTCGAAAATCCATCACCACCATGCCCTACAGGACTCCCGTTTGTGAGCAGCAACCTCCCTTGCTTCACCATCATAAGCTTCTTATTCCTCTTCACCATAGCACCTCTCCACCTTGAGCTGTAACCATGCCTAGGCACCACAACAAGTGCTGTGGAGGATGATTCTTCGCAGCCAGTCCATGCGTGTATGTACTTGGCCAGAGACCTCTTCGTCCTCTTGAGGGCTATGAGGAGCCTCGACATAGGGCGAGGACCAGCTCTCTTCTCTTTCCTCGCAAGCTTGAGGATCTCCAGCCGGTGTTTGGCTATGGAAATTCCCATGCTTTGGAGGAACTCATGGTTGAAGTAGCTGATGTCTTCTTCTCCGAGTTCGTTGTGGGCTAAAGTGAGGCCATATTCATAGACAAGGGAGGGCTCTAGGCCGGTTTTTGAGAGCCACGAAAACCAGTCCATGGAGAAAACGAGTACTTTTTTTTTTTTATGGTAACAAGAGTGGGAATAGAGAGACGTATTTATACAGAAAGTGTTAAAGAGAGAATGGAGGGTGTGAAGTTGCTGGTTTACTTGAGACTTTATTGTATAGTTTGTTTTGGTTTTGGTGGTTGAGATGAATCTTGAGAGTGACTAAAGGGATAAAAGGAGAGTCATGTGTGTGCATGAACTTGTGGGGTCTTCATTGAGCCATGTTACTTCCAAAAACATTGGCCAAGTGTGTCTTCAACTAAAAAACCATCATATTTGAAGATTTAACAAATCTAGGACAACAAATAAAAGCTACTAAGCTCATTTGTTTTGAAGATGAATATCTCTGAATTCTTGGTGGCTAATTAGTTCATTTACTTGATGTGGAAACGTATCATACAATTTTCATATTGACATAACTGTGTGTTTTGCACTTGACATTCACAAATAAGTACGATTTCCTAAACACAATAAGTATGTATTCCAACAGAAACGAGACAATAGTTTCTCGATCTTCGGGTAAAGATAATAGGATTTAGGAGCGAGAGAAAAAGGAATATTTTGTATTAGAAATGCATGGCAAGCCATTAATTAGGGCATGGGAGAAAAAGGGGACTGTGGGGACTGCTCCTGTAGGCTACAGATGGGAATGGAGAGTAATTGAAGAGAAGTGGTCTACTGTCAAATTTCAAACTTTAGCACTTGGAGGAAGAAAAAAGAAAAGTTGAGTATAACTTAGTTCATACCAAAAAGATTACCCTCAAAATCATTACCAATTTGCAAATTACCGTCTTGTTAATCATTCCACACACAATGGTAAATGAATGTATCGAGTAAAAATGATCATCGTTATGACGTTAGAGATTACATCGATGAATTGATCTCGAATATTCAAACTCAGAACCCTTTAAGAGAGATGGGTTTTATGTTTTCAGTTTAGTCAGTCTCACATGGGTTGTCTATGGATGACCCAGAAATTGTGCTTGGTTGGTGGTATTCTTGTAATTTGGATCCTAGGGTTAATTTCTTTTATGTATTATCATTTTGAAAAGAGAGTCAATTATGGAGCTATCAGGCCATCACTTTCTGTTTTGTGTTCAAATAAATGTATGTACAAGTGTTTCTGGCTAATTGACTGGAGATGCTACTTTCTTTGCACCACACAAAATGGCAAGAGTTTTGACCTCCAACTTTTCTTTTTCTAAAGAAACTTCAAAATTCTATGAACACTAGCCTCAAGTCTCTCAAATTAATATTAATTAAGACCTCACTAAACATAATGATCACACTTTATTTAAGTAATGAAATCTAAATTATCCGCGGCCGCATCGAATAATCTCTCTTTATTTGTGACATAACTATTTCTAATCATCAAAACACTTTCAAATTCACTATGTAAGTGGATCCAACACTAAGTATTGTCCTGAAAATGCACTACTGAATAAAAGAAAGGGACCAAACAATTTGTTTGTGTTGGTGTTTGAAATTGATCTAACAATACCCACATGGCTCTATCAATTGCATTTTGGATTTGAGTGACAAAAATGTCAAGAGATCCAAATAAATATCACTATATCAGTTCTCTACTATTCCCATGTGAAGAACTGATATTTTGCTTTTGTGCATCATCTCTTGTTATTTGTATTTACTATAGTTTTGGAGTTTTTGTGCAAACAAACACAAAATTTGATGGATGAGTTTTATATTATATCATTGATATATGTATGTCGACACACACATAAGTTGGATTAGATTAGATTAGATCCTACATTGCATTGTTATATAGAAAACAAAAATGTTGCAGTGTTGTTTAGTGTCTTGCATCTTGCAGAGACATCACATGAACGTTTTCTTCTTTTTTGCACATTCTCATATCAAAAAATAAATCAAATGAAAATTTAGACCTAAATTTAGTGTTTATAATTAAAAGTTAATTTTCATTAAACTTTGAGAAGAAATCATATGTTAATGATGTGTAGTAGATCAAATTTTGTTAGTCTTGTTCTTTCATTGGTTTCATTATCACGATAACCTCCTCTTGTTCAGTTCACATGAAAACGTCTCGTTATCATCTCCACCTTCATTATATTCTAATTTGTGAGAATATGCAAACTACAAATATATTGATTCGTTTCATGTTATTATTGTCATATACTCTATTTTTAATAGTTATATTAATTCTAGAATTTGTAAATACTCTTTTAGTGAAGGTTGCAGTAGATCTTCCATTGTTGGAAGCTGTATTTTTTTCTTCTTCATTATGAATATGATTAAGTGGGTATTGCTTGGAATTGTTGCAAATTAGATCCTTTTGAGGAGGACAATGAATGGTTTTATCGTTCTATTATTGCAATCAAGACTTTTCACATTGCAAATCAAATTACTCGTGTTAGGATATTTAGTACTACTTTAAGCCTTTTTCTAATAGAGTATATAACTCGCCATTGATCTTAATTACAATAACAGTTCTTTCAAATATATATATATATATAGACAGCTCAAAACGTTACTAATTGAGACCGCAAGTGAACAGTCGTGCACGCTTATGTAACAATTTTCCCAATAAAGTTAGTAAAAGTCTTGCAATAAAAACTACCTTAAGATGTTAAAATGTGAGATTTAAGATTGAACAAGAAATTGACTACAAATGATAAAACACACAAGCAAGAGTTAGTTAGTTAAGTAATCATGTTGAATGCTAAATGAAGTTAGGTATGGTAGTGATATGTTACTTGTAATTGAATCAAGTGTATCAGCTTTTACCTTCCACACCTAATAGTTGGATTGTGTTACCAAGATCTAACTAAGTTGTTTAACAAACTATAATATAACAATAATTGACATGATTAGTTTGTGATGGAAAGAAATTAAGGTTTCATGGTTTGATGATCATGAAATATGAACACAAGCTTATCAACACATGGGTTTAAAAAAAAAAAAACATGGGCTTCAAGAAAGTTTGGGTTTTTCTTGAACAAGACTGGCCCTTAGAAAAAGCCCAAAAGCTTCTTCAACACCATAGAAATCAACCAAAACCAGGGGTTTAACAGAAACAGCATAAACAACACATAGCAATGACTCCAAACTTTCTTGAATCTTCAAGAGTGAAATGAGACTAATACTTCATTCTCATTGATAGTGGAAGCACATCATTTCCATAGATAAATATATTTATAATAAAAAAAAAAGACTCTAGAAAAAAGGAAGAAAAAACACAAAAGTAAAAATGATAAGAATGGGGCTAGCTATTCGAAATGGGAAAAAATCGAATAGCCGTACTATCTCTATGAGTTATAGAGTACAAAAGTGTGAATGATACACGCAATAATTTTATAAAAAAGGAGAAAAAGAAGGATGATATGTGCATGCAACGAGGTAGGAGGAACAGGGAGCATACTCTTCTTCGACGAGACCTCCAATATTTCCAAAGAAATGCACGCAGACAAGTGAACACCAAGCTGAAAAGAATACAATCACTTGGTTGCACTGAGACTATATATATTTCCAATGACTCCAACAATGCCGACTACTATAGCCAATACCAACATCAGCCATGACAAGAACCTCTCTCCAGCAGATAAACCTTCCCCTCGCCGACTTAACTTCAATGCAATAAGCGATGGGAATATAAAACCCAATGAAACCGCGGCTGTTGCCCCTGTAAACTTGAAAGCAGTCCAAATACTGGGAATCAAAGCAGATGTTAGATAAATAATTGACAGCAGAGCCGCGGTCAAAGCCAAAGACCTCTTCCTACTCTCAGCGAGTGGAGGTGATTTCTGAAACACAAGGGCGTCTACTGTCTGGCGTAGAGAGAAATGGATGACGGGGAAAACAAGAATCAAATGGAGAATGTAACCAACACGGACAATGTAATTCAGGGCTGAACTGAAACGAATGCCAAGGTCGGTATCAAAGTTTGTCAGTATATCTGACTCAGTAGCCGCCCCAAAGAGTAGGTACCCTGACACGGCTGTGAAGATATAAACCAAAATACAAAGCACAGTGGTGACCCGACTCACCAGGTTCATCTTTTGGATAGATCGCCCCTCCAACTCATTATATATGGGTTGAACATTGAAGTGGCAAACATAAGCATTCGTCATGACAGGTATCACCACGAGCAAATCCAAAATCGTTGCCTGTGAAGTAAAATCTGGAACCAATCTGGGATTCTCAACTTTACCCTGGACAAGCTTAATAAAGGCAATAGAACAAGTAACCGCAACAAAAACAACCGCGAGAGCAACAGAGGCACCTGAAGTCACGCTCAAAGAATCAATCTTGTCCAGTACACAAAGCGGGGCGAGAAACACCACCACCATAAACAAAACCAGCAACTTCCTATGATCCCATATCCCATTTCCCAACCATTGATCAAGTACCCCAATGTGGTTAACTGACCCCGAGCGAAACCCCGCCATAACATCACCCATAATGATCAAATACACAACCAAAACACCTGCATTGTTCAAAATAATACAAATCTCCGACAAAACCCTCGACGTCTTCCCCAATGCACACTCAACAACCTCCCCATAAGAGGATGCCTTACAAATAACCGAAAACCGAACCAACAGCTCAACACTAACCTCAGACAAAAGACCAATCAAAATAATCAATACAAACCCTACAACCACTCCGAGAACCTTCATAATCGCCGGCAAGGTCATGATCCCAGCCCCAATTACGGTGGTGGTGAGGTTAAACACCGCCCCGTAAATCCCGGATCCGGTCGCCTCCGCCGCCGGACCACCGTCATCAATAAGCGGGTGATTATCCCCATAATCCTTCCCGCCACCGTCACGGTTATTCGATTTCTCGGGGCTGGTTTCTAAATCTAAAGGCACGAATTTTACATGACGAGTGGGTGAGGAAGACCTAGAGCTTCGATTAAGAGAATGATCCGATTGCATTTCGGCCGCTGTTTTCTTAGGTAAAACCGAATATCTACTATCCATCGTCAAAACAGGAAAATTTAACAAAATCTAGATTTGAAGCGAAGCAAATCTACGAGAATGCGAGAAAACTTACGGGAAATTTGGGGAATTTTTGGGGCGGAGACGAAGGGGCTCCACGAGAATTGCAGCAATGGAGGATCAATTTAATGGATTTGGGAGAAAAGGAGAACCCTAGATTGTTGGATGCGTCAACGATTTGTATCTGCTTCCCTCTCCCGATGAAGAGGAGCAGAAATGGAGGAGAGAGAATTATCTGCGGCCTTGCTATTGGAGGATCTTTCTAAAAACTGTGGGATTTGGATTTTGTATTTTTTTTTAAAGTAAAATATCAAGTCGCCGACACGTAAGGTGGGGTATTTTTAGGAGATGATGTGTCGGGATCTGGTGCGGTTGATTTCGATTTTGTTTAATGCAAGTTTGAGTCGCGGACCGTACACGTGTACGATGTGAATATTTGTCCACCAGTCTATTTCAGTAGTTGTGGAGTTTTAGTTTGTGAGCTAAGTTTCCGTTTTCAATTTAATACGGAGTTCCTTTTTTTTTTTTTTTTTGCTTACTTATTAAAACTAGTTTATACCCCGTGCGTTGCACGGGTAATGAAAAATTATTTGATTAATACATTTTTTTTTGACAAAAGATTAATACATATTTAACCTACTTAACTAATTACATATGTTATCTATGATATAATCAAAATT
>JAYMTK010003505.1:0-12210 GCA_036897405.1 Pelargonium myrrhifolium | reverse complement strand
TTATTCAGATTTAACGGATTCCGTTAAGATATTTAACGGCAAGGACTAACGGGGAACAAAACAAAGATAAGAGGGACTGCAGAGGAACAAATTGAAGTTGAGGGACCAAAATGGAACAAAATGGATAGTTGAGGGACTAAATGGGATCTTTCTCCATGTTTAAATTTTGAGTTATGAGTTGTGGGCCTTGGACGTGACAGACAGGGACAGTTCCGTCACGTTCTGTTTGTTTGGAAACTGAGAACTGAACACTTGCGACACAGTTTGGGTTTGGTTTAGCCAAATTTGCATGGATAGACTCATAGACTAGTTTAAAATTATAAATAATATTATTTATAATTATTCATGTAGTCCTATGATAATGTTTTTTAACTTTGGTGAAATGATTCAAGACCCTCTGGATTTACACGAAATTTAAATTATTGCATTATTTAGAGTTTTCACTGGTTTAGGATCTTGAACTTGCTATAATTTTGAGCCATATTTAGTTACTAACATGTCAGCAAATGCGTCACGTACTCTTCCACGTCTGCAAGTGCGCCACGTCAGCCTCTCGAAACGCACAACAATGATAAAAATAAAAACAAAGGAGAGAGGAACAACCACCGCGATCCGTTCATTGTCACCGCGACCAGGCCACAACACCAACGAGAAGAGGGAGATTGACGGTTGGAAGAGAGCCCCACCCTCTTCGATTCCATCTCTGAGAAAGGCGAGCCTATGCTTGTCGTTAATGAGCCCTACGACATTGTAGAAGAGGAAGGTAAGGTTAGATTCAGCCACCACGAAGAGTTGTTTGTCTTTTCCAATCATGGCGATGACAGAGACGGACAAACGAGATTTGGGTGGCTTCTTCTCCATCGCCGGTGCGTCACATACTCTTCCACGTTTGCAGGTGCGTCACGTCAGCCTCCAAAACGGCACAACAATGATAAAAATAAAAACAAAAACAAAGGAGAGAGGAACAACCACTGCGATCCGTTCATTGACACTGCGACCAGGCCACAACACCAATGAGAAGAGAGGGAGATTGACGGCTGGAAGGGAGCCCCACCCTCTTCGAATCCATCTCTGAGAAAGGAGAGCCTATGTTTATCGTTAATGAGCCCTACGACATTGTAGACGAGGAAGGTAAGGCCAGATTCGGCCACGACGAAGAGTTGTTCGTCTTTTCCAATCATGGCGATGACAGAGATGGACAAACTAGATTTGAGTGGCTTCTCCATCGTCGGTGCGTCACGTACTCTTCCACGTCTGCAGGTGCGTCACATCAGCCTTCCAAAACGCACAACAATGATAAAAATAAAAATAAAAACAAAGGAGAGAGGAAAAACCACCGAGATCCGTTCATTGACACTGCGACCAGGCCACAACACCAACGAGAAGAGAGAGAGAGAGATTGACGGCTGGAAGAGAGCCCCACCCTCTTCGAATCCATCTATAAGAAAGGTGAGCCTATGCTTTTCGTTAATTAGTCATACGACGTTGTAGACGAGGAAGGTAAGGTCAGATTCGGCCACGACGAAAAGTTGTTGGTCTTTTCCGATCATGGTGATGATAGAGACAGACAAACGAGATTTGAGTGGCTTATTCTCCATCGTCGGCGAGATGAGAAGAAAAAAGTCGCAATTGGATAGATGAGATAGATTGGGTTTTTAAGGGTTTTCAATGAGATAGAAAGATGTGGCATGAGTGAGAGAATAAGAAAAGTTTCTGAGGTGCTGGCATGAGTAGGGGAAAATGTTGATGAGTCTTCTTCTCCAATCTCCACATCACCATCTCCAACGTGAGAACTTGTACTAGCGAAATATGCGGCAAAGTTGTCTATGATGTCTGTGGAGATTCTTCTGTTGAACCTGAATACCATATTCTGGAAGGTACTTAATTATCTATTCTGGCTTGCGATTTCTGATAGGTATTGTGATATTAATTATGGGTTGTGCTCAAAATTCTCGTTATGGGTCAGTTGGTATTCTGATTTACTTGTGCATGTGGATTGGGTTAGGTTAACTCTGATGAATTTGGATCAAATTACTCATATTGTTGTGATTATTGCTCTTGGTAATCTCAATTTGTCTGATTGAAAATGAGATTATAGTGTTAAATGGATCATTGATGTGGCTTGAAAGTGAGAGATAGAGAAGATGAATAGATGATGGTGGGTCTGAGAGATGTGGTGGATTGTTCCTCTCTTCTTTGTTTTTTACTATATTTTATTTTTTATTTTATCATTGTTGTGCGCTTTGGAAGGCTAACGTGTTGCACATGCAGACGTGGCGCACCTGTTGACGTGTCAGTTGCAAACTGGGAGCAACCGGTCGATTGGGACTGGATCAAAATATAGTATATCCAAGATCCTAAACTAGTAAAAACCCTAAATAATGGCTTAATCTAAAATCCGTGTAAATCCATGAGATATGGAACCATTTTACCCTTTAATTTTTGAATGAATATACAAGAACATAAGGCACACAAACAATTTGTTATAACCAATAAACTGAAAACAAATTCAAACATTATTTTCCACCTCTTACTAGATTAACAATATTTTTCGTTATAAGCAATAATGGAGTCAGAGATTTGTTCAAAGAGAAGACACAAAAAAATTCAAAATTTATAATAGGGTTAATTAGTTTGAGACCCCTTGGACTTGTTGGTATTTTAGATTAAGCCATTTCCCTTGAATTTGACCACTTTCAAACCTTGGACTCACACATTTTATTGTTTTGGTCCTAGAAATTTAATATAACAGGTTGGAATCGGCACGTCACCCATTTCTTTTCGCGTGGACTTGTCACGTCTTCACCCCTTCCACTTGAACTCGCCACGTAAACACCTTCTCTCTCCAAGAACCAAAACGTCGATGTTTTGTGTAAGAAGATAAAAAAAGTACCTCATAGCTCAATCAAAATCCCCAAAACCCCATAAATCAAAGATCTCTCTAAATGGGCGGCGACGTTGGAGGAGGACGAGGAGGTCTCATGTTTTTCGGCAGTCGATGCGGCTTCTTATGGACCTTGTCTGCCACAGCAAATGGCTCTACTGCTTTCATTTTACTCAATATATATATATATATATATTAGGGGCTTAGTGTAACGACCCGAATGCTCCTTTACCTATTTCGCGATCATCCGGCACTTAGACGTCCCTTGCAACCCACGTGTTTGTCTAAGTCAGCCTTAAAACCCTGCAAACAAATAAGGAGGACAACAAAAGAAAAGGAAAGAACTTTGAAAGGAAGCCTTTTATTACACAAAAGAGAGCTTACAAATTCTGAGATGGGGTGGGCAAATGACCCCTATTTATACTACTACAAAGACAAAATGGACGGCTAAGATTAAAATGGATCAACGGTTAGGATTAGTCTTCTAGGGGATTCTACAAATTAGAGAAATATCACCACATCTCTAGAAATCTCCACAAAGTGGTGGACTTGAATATGGGCTTGGATCTTGTAAGAGTTGGGCTTGGACTTGTCTTGTAAAATGTTGGATTTTGGGTTTGTAGATTTGGGCCAAAAGGTTGCAGGATGCAACATTCTCCCCCATCTAATTTGGCGACGTCCTCGTCGCGGAGTCTTGGTTGAACTCTTGTATCTTATCCTCGAACTGCCATAAATTTTCTGTTGGCTCCCAACTTGCTTCGCTATCTGGCAGCGCCTTCCATTTCATCGAGTATTCGGTGTATGCAGGCACACCTCTCCTTGAAACCTTCCTCTTTGAAAGAATTTCTTCAACTTATTTATTACATGAGGTAAAGGTGACAGGTGGTGCATGTTTTGATTCACCTCGACTCGGATCTTCTTCATTTCCATGATACTGTTTAATATTACTTGCGTGAAAATAGGATGGATCCGCAGTTGAGGTGGTAACTCAACCTTATAAGCAACTCTGCCTACCTTCTTGATTATTGGAAATGACCCATCATACCACCGAATTAGTTCTTTATGAAGCCCATTTGTCGCCTTGATTTGGTTTGATTGGCACTTCACCATCACAAGGTCTCTGATGTTAAACTTCAATGGTCGCCTCTTCTTGTCTGCCCATTTCTTCATCTTCCTTGCAATTTTGTCGAGGTAGGAGTGTGCAATTGTTGCTTGTTCATGCCATGACTTGGCGGTTTGGAATGTTGTAGGGCTGTTTCCTGTATAGCCAATTTCCAAGTTATGCGGAGTTAACGGTTGTTGTCCCGTGGCAAGCTTGAAATGACTCTTGTTGGTTAACTCGCTCCGCTGCAGATTGTAAGAGAACTGTGCAATATCCAACAGTTTTGCCCAATTGCTTTGATTCGCACTCACAAAGCGCCTCAAGTAAATTTCCAACAACCCATTGAAGCGCTTCGTCTGCCCATCAATCTGTGGATGGAAACTTGTAGAAAAGTGGAGTTCTGACCCCATGAGTCTGAAAAGTTCCATCCAGAACTTCCCAGTAAAGCATGGATCCATGTCGCTTATGATTGAATGAGGCAATCCCCAGTACTTCACCACGTGTTTGAAAAATAGCCTCGCTACCTCCTCGGCTTTGCACTCCTTGGGTGCAGGTATAAAGTTTGCATACTTTGAGAATTTATCAACGAAAACCATTATCATACCGCAGCCCTCAGACTTTGGCAGCCCTACGATGAAATCCATGGAAATACTTTCCCACGGTCTTGATGGAACGAGGAGTGGCTCGAGCAGTCCTCCAGGAGCTTGGTTCTCTACTTTATCTTGTTGACAAACAAGATAAATTCACATATATTTTCCACCTCGTCCCTCATTTGTGGCTAGTAATAAGTAGCTTCTACTAGCGCACGAGTACGCCTTTGCCCAGGATGTCCAACCCATTTAGTGTCGTGGCACTCCTTAATTATGTTCCTATGCAAATTTCCCCACCTTGGAACATAGATTCGTTTTCCCTTGGTGAGAAGCAAGTCATCCTCCATCCAAAATTTGCGAGTTCTCCCTTCTTTGGCGAGTCCCATGATCTGTTGAGCGACGGAGTCGTGCTTGAGTCCTTCTCTTATGAGATTGATTAATTCTCCACCAAGAGTGGTTATAGAAGCCATCCCGGCTTTGCGGCTTAAGGCATCAACGACCACATTGGCATGTGGGGCTCATTCTCCTCCGTTTCATAGAACGAAAGCGGAACATGTAGGATACTATTACACACCCCCTCCAGGGACAACGCGGCTGCCATGCGGGGCTCATTCCACTCCTCATCACCTGCAAAAATAATCTTCTTAACCAGCGCTTGGGGGACCAACAACCTCGGATCCACCCCCACCCCTCTCTCCTCCCCCAACCATCGATCCAAATATAAACCCACTACCTTCCCGTTACCAATTCGTCACCTACAACCCGCCACCAGTAAATCCTGAGCCGCCATCATCGACCTCCAAATGTAACTCGTTTTAGGACCCAATTTGGCCTCAAGGAATGACGTGTGGGGGAAATATTTACCTTTGAACATGCGACTAAACAAACAATCAGGATGTGTCTTCAAACGCCACCCTTGCTTACCCATCATAGCCAAGTTAAACTCGCGAACACTCCTAAAGCCTAAACCGCCCTCCTCCTTACTCCCACACATATTAGTCGAAGACCTCCAATGAATCCAAGACCCCGCGTTACCACTCAAGCCCCACCAGTAAGCATTCCAAATCTTCTCCAAAGAATCCACAATACCTTCTGCTAATAGATAAACACTCATAATATAGGTCAGAAGCACCTAAGCAATTGATTTCAGGATCACCTCTTTACCTACGACTAAGAGCTTCTTTTTATTCTATCCCCCGACCCGGGTCCTTTCCAAATCAAGCACCAGCTGAAACACTTGGGCTTTACTCCTCCCTACCCCGATATGAACCCCCAAATAGGTCCCAAAGCTCTCTACCTCGAAAACCCCAAGCTCGGCCCGAACCCACTCCCTCATATCTTGTGGCGTTGACGGGCTATATATGGCTTCCGACTTCTTAAAATTAATTAGTTTCTCGGACGCCCTCTCATAGTCCCGAAAAACCTCAATCAACGCCTCCACATCCTCCTTCTTCGCACGACAAAAGAACATCGAGTCATCATTATCTACCAATGGTACACCCCACCACCCAACCCGCAACCACCTTCTCCGCAATAAGCTTGGACAAACCTTCAACACATAAAATAAAGAGGTACGGTGAAAACGGGTCACCCTGACGTATACCCCTCGATGGGCTAAACTGGTACAGCAGAGAGCCATTCAAATCAACCTGACACTTCACTGGGTGAACACAGAGCATGAACCAACTAACCCATCTATCATGGAACCTCATACCCCTCATGAAGGCCTCAAGATAGTCCCACTCAATCCTATCGTAGCCTTTTTCCATGTCCAACTTCAAACTCATCTAGCCAATCTTGCTACACTTCTCTCGCTCAATCCAGTGAATGACCTCATTTACTATACAAATGTTGTCTGTGATCAACCTCCCCGAAATAAAGGCACTCTGACTTTCAAATACATACGCATCGATCACCTCTTTCAACCGGTTGACAAGCATCTTAGAAATAATCTTGTAAACCACGTTACACAGTGCAATTAATATATATTAAGTTACTACACTCGGTTGGGCCACTTTTGGAATTAGCACAATGCTCGTATCATTTACAAACTTCGAAAATTGACAATCATGCAGACATTTTAAACAAAAATTTGTAACTTCCTCACCTACTGTGTCCCAATGTTTTTGATAAAATTCCGGACACATACCATCCAGACCCGGGGCTTTGGATGGACCCATCTCCCATAAAGCCGCCTTTACCTCGTCCCGGTCAAACTCCCTATTCAGCAATGTATTATGCTCCTCAGACACCACTGCTCGTATCAGTCGAGACACCCGCTCGGGCTCACACACACTAGCTGCGACCATATTGGCAAAATGCCTGTGAACATGACCTTCTAGCCTCTCCCCATCCAAACCTACATGTTCCCAACTGATAGAGACGTGATCGTGTTATTACGTTTCCAAGTTGAAGCCGCTTGGTGAAAAAACTTCGTATTCATGTCACCATCTTTGAGCCATGTGACCTTAGCCCTCTGCCTCCAAAATACCTCTTGTTTTTTTAGAGTTTCCAGGTAGCAAGTCCGAGCTTCCACTTCCCCCCACCCCTGAGCTTCCGCGTTCTGCAAACCCTCCCTTGCCAACTGGACCTCTTTCTCAATACACTTTTTATCCCCCTTATTCCATCTTGTTAATTCCATAGTAGATTTGGACATTTTGGACATGAGGCCTTCATACATCTCCCTTTCCCATACATATCGCACAACCAAAGCACAAGAAGGATCCAAGTTCCATGCCAACTCATAGCGAAAACGCTTATTTACCGATCGGGGTCTCATAGCATCCATAATGAGTAACATGCGATGATCTGAATAAATAAATGGCAAGTTCGTTACCTCCCATCTACCATACCTCTCCAACCACCCACCTAAGCCCATTGCTCGATCCAACCGTTCATGCGTCTCGGGGTTATCACTCGACCTCTTATGCAATGTGAACCTGCCTCCCCACGCACCTAGGTCATGCAATACCGTATCCATTATTGCTTGCCTAAAACCATCCATAAACCACTGGGATTGTGGCCATCTTCCCACTTTCTCTTCTGACGTTACAATGTCGTTGAAGTCCCCTGCACAGGCCCCGTAAGGCATCCCAGGACTCCAATCTCCCTGATCTCTCCGGGAAACCATAAAAACCGGTAAAGCGACATTGTCCCCACTCCCGAACCTTCACCAAAACATCGATATACCGTGATGAGGCCCCCAGCAGACGTACACTTTCTGCGCGTACCAAAAATAATGCCAATCTGCCCCCTCTCCCATCACCTTCAACTATATAGCAACTCTTCATACGAATCAACCTCCGGATCTGCTCCAGCTCCGACATCGTCCGCCTAGTTTCACAGACAAACACCAACTTTGGTTTGTGAATACGTTCCAAGTCTTTGAGAACCATCGTCGCCCATTAGTTTCCCAAATCACGAATGTTCCACACAAAAACACCCATGATCACGCTCCCCTCTTCCTATCGATCACACTCAACACCCCCTTCAAGCCGCCGACTGACACAGCGCCGACTATTTTTGGCAGATTGCTCAAAAACCCTAGAAAAATTTGTTACCCCTTCAAACCCCTCGACTGCGCGCTATTTTTCATTAGATCAAATCTGAAACTTAATTAGTCATTTTTATAAGTTTAATCTTATTTATGACATAAATCCAAATGAAAATTTATGAAAAATGTATAGTTTGGAAAATAAAATAAAGAAAATTAAGGTATTATTTGGATTAAGTATATTTGAATTTCAAACTCGTGTATATTCAAAATGATTCTCATTCTTGTTGGCATGTATATTGAAGTTCTTCTAACAATATTGTTAACACCTATATTCAAACATTGATATTAATTGCACTGTGTTTTTTCTCTCCCTTTTGCAAGTGAATGAATGAATTTATATGACAATGCCTTCCGGTTATCAGGATTTAAATTCTATTGGAGGGATGTGATGGTCGAATTTCACTCCATGTATTTTCAATATTTACATGCTCTTCTTCGTTAATTTATGCTACGCAACTTCTACTTAAATTCACAAGTATTGTTGAAGTTTGGACGACGGTTCCATCATGCTCACTAAGATACTCAATTTCGCAAACGTTGTCGGGTCCCGATGAGGGCCTTGCTGCAACTCAACTTATCGTAGAGTGAAAGGTTGTTGCAGTGTGAAATCTTATGTTTGTCATCTATCGCCTCCGCATAGTCAACCCTACATTCATGCCTCACATGACATGTCTTATGCTTGCCAAAGCAAGAGTCTTTGACATAACGAATTAATCACGTATTACTAGTGCGAAACTCGTGTTGCTCGACCTCCTGAAGGCACTAAGTAAGATTCTTCTCGCCAAGAGGCCTTCAAAACTTCAAGTGGTGCATTTCGCCTGCAAGAGGGATCTTCTCATCCTAAAGTCATCAAGGTGCTCAGTCACCTAAAGAGACACCCTAATTCATAAGGAGTGTCACAAATGTTATGAAAATGTTTGTCACCTTTCATATAAACCAATTTATGTATTTTTGTTACTTGACGACAATATGTATTTTGATGATAACAAAGGCTAAACTACTTTGCAGGTCCCCCAATTATCAGAAATGGACCAGTTTGGTCCCCCAATTAACGAAACTACAAAAGAGGACCCCCAATTATCAAAAACGCATATTATTTGGGTCCCGCCGTTAGTCCCGTTAAGTTTCCGTCAGTTTTGCTGACGTAGCACGAAAAATATATATATATGACCAGTCAGCACCCACATGTATAGTGACTAGCTAAACAAAAAAGGCTAAACCTGCCACGTGCCAATTTGTTTCAAAGCTCAACCTTAAAAATTCATATATAATTCAATTCTTATTCAAAATGCGTTTGGTTGGCCAATATAGAAAGATATGGATGTTTAGTTTGTGTGATTAAAATAATTTTAGTGTTTAATATGTATATAAGAAGATATTAATTGTTTAGTGAAGAGACATAAAATCTGTCAAAACAATTTTTGAGTGATCTTTTTTGGAATTAACTGCTTTCACTCAGTAACTCTCAGAATTCATTTGATATACCATTAGAAAGCTGCATGAGTCTAGTTTCAAATAAACTAAACTTACTTGTTTTAGAGTTTTCTACAAAGAGATATGATCATTTGAGTGACCAAATGTCATTCTACCAATTTTGGACAACAAGCACTATCTTCACAAAATCTTGTGTTGTCAAGTCATGCTTGAGTTTCAACCTTTCAAACATCATTGAAGACACTAAATGAAGATGAAGAGCTTTTATCTCTCTCCTATCTAGTAAGACAAAAGATACAAGGCTCCAAACCCTAGCGGCCTCGGCAGCCGCCGCCCTTCACCCCACCACTGATTCTCTCCCTTGACCTTTCTATTATGCTCCTTCACCATGAGTCCCTTCTCCATGCTCGGATTGTGGATTTTGCACCAGGTATCAAATTATAGGGCGGCGGCGTCTCCTTCCATCAAAGCGTTTTCACCGCTCCGCCACTCGTCCCCGACCTCCGCCCCCACTGGCCGCTCGGTCGCCCTCACTTCTCTATGTTGCTCTACTCTATGGCCAGATCCTGCCCTCAAAACAACCCATTGCAAGCTCGGACCGCCTCTAACTTCCAGGTCAGACCTCAATCCTTGGCTAGTGATTGACGTTGTCCTTGGACACCATTTTTGTGGGTAACCTCCCACCTTCCATGAACCCAAGATGGCTTTACAACATCTTCAATTGTGTTGTGTCGAGAAAAGTCGGTGCCAGTGGTCGTTGGTTCGGTTTCACCACCGTCAATAATGCTTTCGAAGCTACGCGCTTAATCGACATTCTCAATGGTTCCTTTCTATCTCGTTTTCACCTGATCGTGGCCATGAAAAAAAAGCTCCATTTCCCTCCCTCAAGGTGTTGCTGCTTCCTCGACCCCTGCTTCCCCGGTTAAGATCTCGTAATTCATCTGTGTGACCGAAAAAGACGCTCCACAGTCGCAGTAATAGTCCTACCAAGCCTTGCATGTATCGTGACACGGTCACCAATTCAGCCCATGCATCCTCCCTGCTCCGTTCTTGGAACCAGTCTCCAGGCTTCCCCTCTTTGGCCATGACTCTCAAAACCATGTGGAGTGTTATCTCCATCTCTCGAGAATCTCCGTAGTCAGTTTTTGGCTGAGGGCATCTTCGACATATCGATTCATTCCCTTGGAGGTAGAGTTTTCATTTTATCCTTCACCGAAGAAGATGTTATGAAAGTCATGGAATGCTCGGGTTGGTGTTGGCTCTCCCAATGGTTCGTTATCTTCATTGATTGGAGCCCTTTCCAATCACGGGGTGGGCGATATTGTTGGGTCTCTGTTCATTGTGTGCCTCTTGTTACTTAGAATCAAGAATCCCTTAAAAGTATTGATTCTCTATATGGGGATTTAGTTTACTGTCACCCCTTCTCTATGCAAGGCCTCCACCTTGATCAGTTTCAGACACTTATCCACACCTCTCTTTTTAGTGACATTCATATGGAGTATGTTCTAAATCTTAAAGGCTTTTGTTTTAATATTCTCTCTAGCGAGTGCGGGATCCATGAAATTCTTCCCTTCCCACCTCCAACTTCTCTTCGTTGCTACCTTGGTTCGTCATCCTCCTCTCTTAGTAATGATTCCTCTGGCGATAATCTTGATTTGGCTGAGGATATTAGTCATCATATTGATGACGTCCCGGATGATATCGCCGACATGGTCGATCATCACAACCCTCATATTGACCTGGCCGTCCTTGTTGACCCAGTTGACCTTGCTGATTTATTTGACCATGTGCTCCCCAGGCTTTCTCTGCATGACAGTGCGTCCCGCTCCCTCATTTCTGTTTCTTCTTAATTCACTTTTTCAGGACTCCCAAAATCTTGTTCTCGTTGAGGCAAAAAGAGACCCTTTCAGGCTTCCCATGCTCAGTCTCCTTCCTCCCCCTCCAGATCCGTCAAATTACTTTGTAATTTTTTGCAAACAAATGTTAGTGCGTGTTGTAGGTACCGGGGAAGAAGCAATCAAGAAGTTTCGAGTTATCAAAGAAAACCATATCGACCATTAATCACTCCCGATGAAGATCTCTTCCCATCTTTTTTTTTGCTTGTTTCGTGGCTCTCGACGTACGTAGGGTTCCTTTCTCATTTTTCCATCTAGCTAGCTTGCATTTTCATTTTCCTCTTTTTGATGTATTTTCTCTTTTGTACTTTTATTCTTTCCTTCGGGAGCATGTTTAATAAAAGTACCTTTTGCGATAGAAAAAAAAATTAAATGAAAATAGAGACAAGATATAAGAGTCTTTAATAGGCTACAATAGATTAGCTAAAGTCTTTTACTCTATGACAACTCCTAAGTGTGATTTCAAGACATTTATAGTCACTCTTGCATTCAATCTCATTTGTGTTTTACATGTTCTAAAACTGTTTTCAAAGTCATGAACTAATACTTTCATATCCTTTGATCTTTTAAAAATTTATTTATTGTGAAAAAATTTTCAAGAACATGTTGTGCTCTCTAAGAAAGTTATTTTAAAATGTTATTCTCTCTCAATCATCTTGAGCAAGGTCATTGATATCTTTTAATCATACATAACTTGTTTTACTTTTATTTTGAGATCTTGATTGTAATTGAGGCATTATGTTTCTTCT
>JAYMTK010003504.1:0-12210 GCA_036897405.1 Pelargonium myrrhifolium | reverse complement strand
CTTGAGATGGAAGCCCAAACTTAGAAAACATAAATCGAGCCTAAAGGCTAGAGGCCTCAATATAAGCCCAACTCAATTTGGCTCTTAAATTGAGTTGTTGTTCATGCAGGTTCCGAATGCCCAAACCACTTTCCGATGTCGGTTTGCAAATCTTGTCCCAACTCACCCAATGACGACAAGTTTTTGGTTTGTGATTAGTGAAATTTTGTCTGCATGTTTGTTTTAGGGTTTGTCTAATTCAAAGTTAGGGTTTTTCGGTTTTTGGTTTTGATTAGTGAAATTATGTAAATGCATGTTTCAATTTATGTCTTTGCATGTTCGATTAAAGAAATTGCATGTTAGTTTTAGGGTTTTTCTTATTCAAATTTAGGGTTTTAAGTTTCTGGTTGTGATTAATGAAATTATGTCTTTGCATGTTCAATTAAATAAATTGTATGTTAGTTTTAGGGTTTGTGTAATTCAAATCTAGGGTTTTTCAGAAACTGTAAATGCATGTTTATATATGGTTCAATTATAGGTTTTGATAATTGATATGTTTAATTCTGATTAGTGATTAGTTTTAGGGTTTGTCTAATTCTGGTTTTGATTGTGATTTAGGGTTCAATTATAGATTTTGATAATTGATTTTTGATTATGTCATTGCATGTTTATAGGTTTATTTGTTTAATTTTAGTATGTTAGAAGTTAGATTTAGGGTTTTTGTTTCATTTGTTATTGCATTGCATGTATATTGTCTAATTAATGTTTGTTTCATTTGAATATGCTTGTCTAATTAATGTTTGTTTCTGCTGGAAGTCTGCACTATCACCACGGCCTGCAGCTGCACCTGCTGGAAACAAGAGAAAACCGAAGGCAAGCAAGGCTGCCAAGACATCGACATCAAAGGAGCAAATGTTATCAGGTAGGAAACGCACCAGTGAGGTATGAAATATCTTCTCTTTACCTGCTTATGATAATAATATTGATAAATGGAATAGTACTTGCATGTTGTGTGATAAAACGTATGTTGTAGATATAAACAATATTGGTACCTCAACCTTGCTTACTTATAAATGAATAACTTGCCCTAAAAAACCAAAAACTGGAAATGAAAAGGTCAATCTAAATTATGTTTTAAAACTGATGGATTTGGCAAAGAGACCAGTTTAAGCAACTGGTCCTTTGAACAGGTTTGATGTAGAGAGGCCTTAGTTAAGATGTTAATCATAAATGAATTACCATTTCGCTTTGTTGAAAGTGAAGGGTTCAAGTTGTTTTTGAAAGTTATCTGCTCAATGTTTCATGTTCCATCTCGAACCACTATGAATCGAGATGTGACCAAACTTTTCAATGCTGAGAAACTGAAATTAAAACAACACTTTGTTTCATATCAACCTAGGGTTTGTTTAACTACAGACACATGGACATTTGTCCAACAGATTAACCACATGTGTCTGACTTTGCACTTTATTGATGATGATTGGGTTTTACATGAAAAAACCATAAATTTCTGTCCTATTGTTAGTCTTAAGGGTGAGGATTTGGGGAAGGCAATTGAGAAATGCCTTATGGAATGGGGTTTATGCAATATTTTGATTGTTACTGTAGACAATGCTAGTGCTAATGATGTTGAATTAACTTATTTGAAGAAAATTTTAACAATGGACATTCAAGCATCATGGATGATCGTTTTATGCATGAGGTGCATACCTCATATCATAAACTTGACTGTTTAGGATGGAATGAATTTGGTTGGTAAGTCTGTTGAGAAAATTAGGGTTGCTGTTAGATTTATAAAACAATCACCTTAGAGAATTCAAAAATTTAGAACTTTGGCTAATTTGAAAAAAATTGATGGTTCTTCTTATCTTTGCTTGGATGTTCCTATTAGATGGAACTTCACTTGCTTGATGTTGCAATATGCCATTGTGTTTGAAATGGTGTTTAAACTGTATGTTGATGATGATTGAGCCTTTAAAATTGATTTGCATATTAGACTAAGGAAAGGTAGCACCACTGAAACTCTTAGTTTGATTACTGATGATGATTGGCATTCTATTAAAAGAGTGATGGCTTTTCTTAAGCACTTTTATGATTTGACCAATAAGGTCTCTGGTTCATCTTATACTACTGCTAATGGTGTATTGAGTGAAAATGTTGATACTTTTACACTATTGAAAAAAATTAGCAGTAGTAATTCTGAGTTGTCTGCCATGGCCGTTAGAATGCAAGATAAATTTGATAAATATTGGGGTGATACAGAAAAGATTAATCTGTCTATTTTCATTACTCTTGTCTTTGATTTGAGACACAAAATGTTGTTTGTTAAGTATGTGATTCGCTGCATGTATCCATTGAAATCAGATTCCCTTTCACGGGATGTTGAATCTTGCACATATGATATGTTTTATGAGTATGTGCAACTTTATACTACTCCTGTTACTACTGATTTTAGTCCTACTCCCTCTACTTCTTCTAGTGTGGGCTCTTTGTCCTCATCAGAACATACTTCTACTTGTGATGCTGACAAAGAGTTACCAGAACCCGATGCCATTGAGGCTAAATTTTTTGCTGCTTAGTCTAGTTCACAACAATCTGTGAAGAGTGAACTAGACAAGTATCTTAAAGAAGATTTGGAACCCTTTGCAAATCCCACTTTTAACATTTTGAAGTGGAGTGTAAATAGTGTCAGGTTTCCAATTGTTTCACCAATGACCAGGGATGTTCTAGCCATTCCAATATCCACTGTATCTTCTGAAAGTGCTTTCAACACTAGAGGGATAGTTCTTAATGATTATAGAAGTGCCTTGACACCTAGCATAGTAGAGTGCCTGATATGTCTTCAAGATAGAAAATCATCCAAACATATCCCATTTGAGCAGCACTTGAGGAAGATTGAGAAATGTGACAAAGGCATATATTCAGTATTCTTTAATTCTTATGAAGTTTAATTGTTTCCGCCCTTATCATTTCAGATTCAATATGTACTTAGTACTTACCCTCTTCTATTCTTCTATTTGTGTTTGTTAATGCAGAGTTTAGGATATTTTAGCAAGAGGAGTATACAATGGAGAGTTGGAGACTTGGAGTGAAGGTAGTTGAAGATGAACAAGAAGACTGAAGACTTGAAGTTGAAGGACAACAAATTTCTAATTTTGGAACTATATTATGTTGTGTTTTTTTTTATTATATGGATTGTTCTCCGAGAACTATTATTCCCCTGGTTTTGTAATTGTTAAAGACTTGGTTAATGGAGTTTTGGTCCTACATATTAGATTATGGTGTTTTTTTCTTCATTAGGGTATAACCATTTTGCTAAGTCTATAAGGTTAGGCAAGTGATCCTATTCTAATGGTTTTTTCACCATTAAAGTTAGTTTCTATGGGATCTCAACTCTAAGTTATTTAATAATAAGATTATTCATAGATTTTGGATTAGATATTCGTAGTTACCTGTTAATGGGCCAAGGCCCAATAATTCCGAGCGGTTAGCGTCTAATACTCCAGCCCGCCCGTAATCCGCTACTGAAAACCCCGCTTAAAAATATTTTTGGACAGACAGCCCACAAATTGGAAAAAATCCAATCCGCTTGAAGCGGGCGAAATCCAATTATGACTAAACGGGGTTGGGATCCGCCCGTGTGTGCCCCTAGTCCTAAGTTTGTTTCGGCTTACGTCTTCGTGCTAAGCATGCTCTGCTAACCTAACTCGAACTTTGACCAAAATTTCACCTGACCAATGACGGGTTATCTGGGCCTTTGACCAAACCCATTTTGCGCAAATTAAGTAAATAAATAAATAAAATGGATATCATCTACACTGAACTTTCCAATTGTGTGTTAAGTGAGAATGGACGGATCGGTTGTGACGAAGAAACTTTCGAGGTCTTCCCATATTCATTGGTGCCACTCCAGTTGATGTAACCACAAATGGAAAAATTTGAGCTCCACAAACCAGCCTTGGCGAGAGTGATCTCGCAATGGTCGTAGTCGAGGTACCCACCAGCCCTCCTCCGTCGTTAATAAGAACCTCCAGTTGTTGTATTTCTTTATTTTATGCTAAAACCAAAGACCTCAAAAGACTCGACCCACCCTACTTTCTCACTCTATGTTTTTTTTTATCTAACATCTGAAGATGATGAAAATGCGAGCAAGAACAAAATAGATAGTTTAAAAATTTATAATGCCCACAAAGGTGAAAACTTCAAATCTTTGAAGATTCTAAAAATATGAGCAAGGGGGCAAAATTGGTATAGTGAAACTTTTTAATGTCACGTGCAGTGCACATGATCAAAGAGACTAATTTTCCAAATTAACTCGGAATGATCACGAGTATATTAAAACTAAACTATACGAACTCATCTGCTTTAAGTCGATAGCTCATACAAGACGTGCAACTTTCCCTGAAAGAACAATGAATATGTAGATCTACAGCAAAGCACAAAAAATATGTAATGGAAGATCTTTATCCAATGTACATAATTTGACAATTTGATTGGGTGGGTAGGGAGAGAACACCTTAGCACCAATCTTGAAGACTATCACACAGAGGTCTACCAACAATTCATGTCATGGAGCTCAACCATCTAAAAATCTGGCTGCTATATATTCTGCAATTGCCATGCTCGAAGTGAGACCAGGTGACTCCATTCCAAACAGATTCACAAGACCTGGTATCCCATGTATGTATTGTCCCTGCACAATCGAGAGCCGAGGTATAAATACTCAAGGAACGAACTCACAATCACCATTCACCAATGTGTGGTTTAGACATAGAGATAACAATTTGTGTTGTAACACGACACACAACACGAAATGAGTGTGTTTGGGCTCACATATTTTATAATCGTGTAGTGTAGTGTTCGTGTTGGAAAACCTAACGCGTTTAGTAATCGTGTTGTGTTCGTGTTGGGCCTCCAAAACACGCATGCACTTCTTTTGACATTTTGTAATTATAGGACCTGGTAAATACAGTATACCTCGATGTAAGAGGGAATCATAGTACTTTTATCTATCTTTCTTTAGTATTCTTTTATTCTAAATATATAGGGAACCCTCAGCCTCTATGCCTTGAGATATAAGGTTTCTTCACTAGTTAAAGCAGTTCAAATTGAATATGATTAGCTGGGTTAGCGCAAAAAGGTAAGGGTCACGTATCATATTGGATAAGAAGTTAACAAATTGACCTGCTACCTAAAGAGATGTAAATTACAATTCTATCTATTCAAAATAATATTGACTGATCTGGAAAGTCTGAGTGCATCCTTTACAAGGCTCCATCTCTCTGGCATACACTGAAAAAAAGGGGGAGTAATTGTATAGGATATATATATATATATATTATACACTTTTTACAAAATCTATGAGAGCTTTTATAAATATTAATTTCTAGACTCCTTAACTTAAGGAATTACATATCCATATGAGCTTATGCTTATTTGACTAAAGTTATTTATTCCATTTTCTGGGTTTGCAGTATATGAAGAGGTGTAATGTCAGTAGGCTTTGATCAAAGAATAACTAAGTTATGCCTTTTTATTGCTATGCCTATCCCATTTGAAGTCCAATTTGTTTTCACTCTGTATTTTACTGAAACGCTTATCTGCAAGATTATAAAGGGAAAACATCCCTGTAAGTATAGTTAGAAGTAGACTTGAACCCTGACCCCAAGTATTTCTATTTTCTAGTACTACGCTCTTCCGACTGAGTTATTTGATCCTCTAATAAAATTGCTAATAATTCAAATTCAGTACAGTAGCAAGGAGGGGCTTGTAATATTATTACTATATAAGCGATTCTTTTTTCTAAAATTTTTTTTTATCCCCAGACTATAAGGAATTTTACGCTCTTGGATATAAACTATCCTACTGGATCCTCGTTTAGCTTTTTGGTCTTTGTATCGAGATAAGTGAACACGCCTTCTTTTTAGAGTTTACAGATAGACCCTGCTCTACCTAGCAGAACTAGGAGAACCCTTCTTGTTTGTGAAATTAATGTAATTGTCTAAACCCTTAAAGTATTAACTTTTTATAGCAGACGGGCTTTAATTAATAAAGGAGAGGGAGATTTATTGCCTATCTGAAACACTTGAAAGTATAACATGCCGCGAGTCGTAATATCCTGGGTATCCAAAAAGCATGCTCGGGGTAATCAAAAGAATACCTTTTTACTAAATCTGGATTCAGTCTTAGCTAGTGTCAGAACTGGTTTACATAGCAGCTTAGATCTGGTTTACTTATTTATTGCGCAGGAGTATGTCATCCTGATACCTAAAGCTTCTTATAATTGAAGGGCCCCGAAGTTTGTGAAACTAAATATTTCTTTACTTTACCAGCCAGCTCTTACAGTAATATAGTAATACTTGTACAGAACTGGATACTCCTTGTTCCTTGCAACTCTTTCCACAAATGTGACTGAAGCTTTTATTCCTAAATCTATGCTAGAGTCAAGTCCCCTAACAGCTAGCATAGAGTTAGACTTCATAGTCCTATTGTACAAAGGCACTCCCTTTTATGGGTCCTGAATTAAGTTGACTGATGTCCGCCTTTTATACTCTATAGATTCTTTTAATCGGGATTCCTCTGTTCCACCCCTTCTGGCATTTGGATTGCTACTCTTAGCCCTCCCCGAGGAGTTATGTACTATTACTGTTCTAACTAGTCTCTACTGTTTGACTATTATCTGATAAAGCAAATAAAAATGACTCATAACCTGAAGTAATTGTAAAAGTGCATCCCTTCAAAAAAGGAAGTATCCTGGTAAGTCTATTAAGCGGTGTATCTATAGTCTTGTAGTGATTACTAGGCTAAGAGGTTCTCCTGGATTGTGTTGTTCGGTAAGTTATTATTGGATTCCAATTTACTATTTATAATTCAGGAGTTTTGGTTTCTTTCTTTTTATCAGATCCTTATTAGAATAATTAAAAATAAAGTAAAGCAAGTCTCTGAAGTATGTACAAACAGAGGTATACTATTCTAGATAAAGCTAGTTTTTACTCGGGATAACAAATTAAAATAAGAGGGAAACCCTGGAGAAGTACCCATAGGTATAAAAAAATTTATCACGAGTCTTGTCTTAATGAGAGGGAACTCTTGTTCAAGTCAAATAAAGAAGTAAATTCTATATTAATTCAAAGAATAAGGCATGCCCTAACCGATAGCTAAGATCTAAACTTGAGGTATAGAATTCCCAAAAATACCGCGCACATTGCAGGATTTCTAAAACCGTATACCTGCTAGGCCTCCTTCTCGAAAGGAGAACATATAGGGGTAGAATCCTCTGAAGTGTATGCTATGTCACTAAAATCGCTTAGCGTATAAACCTCTTTTTCCTTTAACTTTTCACGGGAGGCCACTTAGTAGAGAGGACTGCTTCTTTATTCTTGAAAGGGTCCACCCTATATTTCAGTTAACTAAAAAGAGGTAAATCCCGATATAAAAAACTTGATTTCTGTACAAAGTAACAGTGTTAATAAGCCCCTACATTACTTATATTATCAGTCTACGATTAAGATCCCTACTCTTGATTAATATTGGAAATTGCCAGAATTTAAATCCTTCTACTTATGGACTCTCTTGACACAATAAAATAGTAAATACTAGGAAAAAGGCTCTTTTAAACTACCCCCACAAAGCTACCCTGCTTTATATATTCTAACAAATGGATAAAGATTAATTATTCGTGTTGTCACATGCCCAACACGCACAATTAAAGGTATAATTGTAAATTAATCATAATAACGTGTCAAATGTGTTGGGTCGTGTAGTGCCAAACGTGTTGGATTTTACCGTGTCAAATGTGTTGGTTCAATCATCCATAATGTGTTGGGTCATGTTTTTGTCAATCGTATCGTGTCAACACGACCCATTTAGTTATCGTGTTAAACGTGTCGTATTCGTGTTTATAATCATATCATGTTCGTATTGAGCCATGCAACACTATTACTAAATGTGTCGTGTTCACGTTCGTGTTGGGTCGTGCAACACACACACACAACCAGACAACCTTCAACACGACACGCTCGAATTGTCAGCTCTAATTTAGACGCATAATGAGGGAGGGTCCAACAAGTAACCTGTATTACAAAATCAACTGGGGTTTGCTTGGGACCGCTGAGTTTCGACCGGATTCCTGCATAACCTGCCTCTAAACCTCCATCCTTCAAATTTGGATAGTACTTTCGTATCTCTGGGTAAAATCGCTCTGCTCGATTGCTACATACAGAGTAGTCAAACCTGGGATTTAAAACTTATCAAGCTCAGATTCTCAACTGATATTGTCAAGTCATAAACATTTACAAAGCAACACCAACATATAAACATATCTTACGGACACAACTTTATAAAAAGAGCAATAGAAGTGAGTTTGTTACTAATGAGTGAACCTTACATACATCCAATCATTAACTTTATATAACCTCTAACAATTTAAGATATGCAGATAATCCACAAGAGCTCACCATAAAGCAGCCAAAACTCAGAAAAGAGGAATTGCCCTTTCAAGTTGCTACAGGTCAACAAAGTGAGTATGACCTCTATTTGACCTCTACTCCTATTTGATTATCACATATACGTCACATGCTCTTTCTAGTGAAGCTGAAAAAAGTGTGCTTCCATACTGAACATAAAGCCAAATCTCTTGAGCATTTTAAAAAGTAAACAAATAAAATTTGAAGAATACACCCCATAAACAAATGTGCAACTGTACAAGGTATTTCTTACAATAAGGTAGCAATTGTTTGTGCAGTATCGCATGACCATTAAACTGAGCCACACAAAAGCTTCTATATGATGTAGAATGAAAATAAGGAGAAAGGGAAGAGTACTTGTTTAGGAAGCTTGATATATCGTCGATACCATCGATCCACTCGACATCTGGACCGAACTTGACTTGTCCATTCAAATCCAAAGTAACATGCACTCCAAGTCCCCCATCCTCGGGTACAGGATATATCAAACGATTGAAAAGAGGGACTCTAGTATTAGATAAAGTAAAATAGCAGCCACGAGCAAAATAGGCTGGAGGGACAAACTGACAATTTAGGCCATGGAATCTGTTCGCAAGGGCTGGGGCACTCAATCCTGCAGAATTCACCACAAGCTCAGGAATAAGTATAAGCTCTGGGTGTACTAGAGAACTTTCATTCAGATTCTCGAGATCTTCACTTCCAGAAACATGGAGTTGCAAATGATTTCCTTCAAGATGGCCACCAGTGACAGTGGTATTGTAAGAGAAGGTTGCTCCATGACTTTCCGCTTCTCCCTGGACTCACATTGCCGTGTTATCCCTGTCAATATGCAGCTATAAAACATAAGAGTATCCTAATTTTTTTCTGAACACGTACATAAATGAATCGAAATCTAGCTAATATCGGAAACAGGAAAGACAATAAAGCATACCACCAAAGATAGCATTAGAGAATGGGAATCGATGATTCCAGAAACAGGTGAAAATAAGGCTTTGACACACTGCAATTCTGGCTCCATTCTCATAGCCTCAATACCCTCCAGCATCTTCAGGCCCTCAACCCCATTTCCATTTCCTCTATTCATTATGTCATTCAATTTTGGAATATCAGAAGACCTGGTGGCAACTATAAGCTTACCAATCTGCTTATGAGGAATTCCACGCTCAAAGCAATACTTGTATAACAATTGTCTTCCTCTCACACAAAAAGTTGCCTGCCAAAAGGAGTTCAAATTCAATAAAACAAAGCAAAACAGAGAATACCCATTAAAGTTGCAAAACTTATAGAACCATATATACATGCAAAACACAATTTTGGGTTGGGTAATTAGGTTTCCCAAACAAACAACATAGAATCCAAAAGGCAGGAATTCAAACAGAATCAGAACAAAATTGAATAGATTCCTTCTCAGACAAAAAAAGAAAATGCAAAACAAACAATACCCACGAAACCTTTAAAGTTTATACCATCAAATATACATGCAAAACCCAATTTTGGGTTCGTATAATTAGGTTTCTGAGCTGGGTTTTCTCTACGAACCAACATATAATCCAAAAGGGTTTGAATTGGAACAGAATTGAGAAGAGAGAGACCTTGAGAGAATTGGGAGGGTAGTAGATGCCGGCATGGATGACCTCGCTGTTGCGAGAACTAGTGACGGTGCCGAAGGTGGGAGCAGAGTCAAGCACGAGAACCTCTCGGCCCTTGAGAGCTAGTTCTCTGGCGATGGCCAACCCCACAACGCCTGCCCCAATTACGACGGAGTCGACTTTCTCCTTCGCCACTGTTAAGCCAATGTTGGATTTGGATTTGGATTTGGATCGCCATGAATGTGAAAATGATCTTATAGCAGAGCTTCTCTTTGAGGCTCTGTTAAGGCTCTGTAATAGCATCATTGAAGTCTTCAATTATGTGTTTTACTAATTGGGAATTTGCTTCCACACCCTACTTTTAAAACCATCTTACTTTTGGACCAAAATGCCCTCAACAACAATCCATCAAGCAATATTGGTCCTCACCCCAATTCCTCTTTCATGTTTGGGGTAATTACAAAATGCACTAGAGCGCCCCGAGGAGAGCAAACCAACTTTAGGGCATCCTAAATTATCTAGTTTGTGATCCGCCGGTTAAAATAGATAGAAGTAGACTATCTCTCAACTTTTTTCATACACATGCTTGTATAATTTTATAAAATACTAATTTTTTTCTTACCCTCTTAACTAGGTTTGAATGTTTGAATATTCCGACGAGTTCTTCATCAAATTCTCTCTAGAATCTGTAAAATCCGCTGGAAAAACCAATATTCTTTTAGTCAAATATAATTTTAACTAAATTGACATCAATTTCACAAAAAAATCAAACTAAAACATTAATAATAATCAATCTCGCAATCTCATCCTTCCCAAATTTTTCATAATAGTAACACTATAAAATTTCAAATTATTGATACAAACAAACAATTTAAGTCCATCCTAGAATGGGCACAAACGAAAACAACTAAAAACAACCAATTTTTTCATAACAGTTACACTAAAACCTTCCAATTATGCTAGTAAGCAACCAAATTCAAATAATTTCTCAAATGGGCATAGAAGATAAATCTGACCCACCTCTCGAATCCTGAAACTAATTAAAACCCAGCTCGCATTCACTGCAATTTTTTCCAATTATTCAAGCTCAATTGAAGAGAACCTAAAATTTGGATGAGAAATTGAACTGCTGAGCAATATGGTTCAGGAATGGGAAGGATGGGATGGCGAGATTTGCGGGTAATATGGTTTTTTTTGTTGCAAATTTGAGATCTTGGATCGAGAGACAAGATGGAGAAGATATGGAGGATTTGGAGGAGAGTGGTGGTGGTGGTGCTTGTGGGTCTGATTCGTTAGTGAGAAAAAGGTGTTTGTTGATGATGAAGGATTTGGAGGAGATGAGATGAAGGATTTGAAGAAGATGGAGATGCGGGATTTGGAGGAGATGGAGATGGAGGATTTGGAGAAGATGGAGATGAAAGATTTTGATAACAGGGTTTTGGAGATGATGGAGAAATGACACAAATTTCCAGCAGTAACTAACATAAATGGAAGAAAATACTACAGGATCACAAATTGGATAGTTTAGGGTAGCCTAAAGTTAGTTTGGTCTCTTCATGGTGCTCCAGTGCAAACAGGTTTCAAATGAGGGTGCCTTATGTAATTACCCTTTCACGTTTCCATGCTAATAAAGCTTTCAATTTGGACCCAAACTCACAGGGTACCTAATGCCCGACCTTACTTTTATCCGATCCTAACATAAGCTGAAGTAAAAAAAAATAAAAATAGGGTTGATGTGGGCAAACCCGCATAAAAATATTGCATTTTATGCCTAAAACCCTAACTCAACCCTAACCTGAAAACCCTATAGGGTCGAGTTAGGGTTCAACAACCCTAACATGGCCCGACCAGACCTTCTTCCAGCTTTACATGCTAGCTAATTAGCTTGTGCGTAGCATTAGTTAGTAAAAATTTATAGTAAATTAAAATGAAAGTATAAAGCGAAATGAAAATTGAAAAATAGAGAAATGTTGAAATTCATTTAAAATTAGTATTATTAAATGACAATGCACAATTGATGAAAATTTATAAAAAAAATTATGAATAAAAAATTTGTCTTAATGAGCATATCGTGGCAGAGAACATGTGCGCCTTTGCAAAATAGAACAAAGATGACGTCCGGGGGTCGAGTTCACAGTCTCGCTTCAAGAGGGAAAAATATAACCCTCCTAAGCAAA
>JAYMTK010003503.1:0-12210 GCA_036897405.1 Pelargonium myrrhifolium | reverse complement strand
TTTTGTTAGTCGTAAACCAGAACAAACATTTTTAATTTCCACCATTATTTTACAGTTATCTCCTCTTTTTAGCAGTTTCTTTTCCCCACACAATTACAGTTTTTTTTCTTCTTCTATCAACCACTGCATTGTTCTATTTCAAGTGATATCTGATCCTTTTGCTAATTTGATCTCTCAATTCAATTCTTTCTAATTTTCTAAATAAGCATTGAGCTTGCTTTGTGCTGGGATAATGGGTGGAGACAAGTTGAATCAAACATTGGTATTGAGAATGCAATGTAGTTGCTGATGCTAAATTGGACAAATATGATTTCAAGTTTGCATAATCACCCATTTGGTTCCTAAGGCTATAGAGTCTTCATTGTTAGATGATGCTATTGCTAGAGGGAAAGGAGGATGCTTGCTGTGTTGGCCATTTCCCGTTTGAGCACCAAAAAAAAGTAAAAGACTTTACAAATATATAAGAAAATACATACTAGGGATTGTTAATGAGTTCTTTTAACCTATAATCACTCAAGCTTCTAGCTAGAGTTCTTTCCCTTCTTTGACACAAATTTTTGATATTTGAAATTTTAATACTCCCTCCGTCCCGAAATGAGTGTCCTCCTTTCTAATTTAAAATCTTCTGATATATGTTTATTTTGAGGGTCTAATATTTAATTTTTAATTCATGCAAGACCTAAAGAAAAATTGATGAACTGTAGTAGCTGGAAAAATAAATCATAGGAGTATAAATTAATTTTCAATTTCTTTATTTTTGATTGATTTAAAAACCAACTCTGCACTATCTGGTTAAACATACAAAATAAAAATCTTATACAATTTTCACTTTTCCATGGTAAAAAAAAAAAACAACTTTTTTATTTTTATTTTTTACCACTCTATTTATTATGGTTGATTTGTTTTGTGTGAATCTCAATGGAGATGAAATCATTTTCTTAGTTTCAGATGCTCTTTCTTATCTTCTTTATGAAAATATATATTTTTTTTAATAATATTTGGGGCATATATCTTTACTCAGTTGATAAATTAAAACGATACCAGAAGTCTTACTAACATCTCCATTTAAATTGTATGATATTTGTATATTTAAACATGTTTTGTGTTGCTTATTATTTCCTGAAATTTGTAAGTGCATGCATAATAATATTATCCATTAGTAAATGGTCAATTTATCGTACAAATCTTGATAAGATCTATTGAATTTTATCATGAGGGAAGCCAAGAGTTGCATATATATTGTTGTAGGATTGTTCTTTTCATTGTTTTGCTTGACTTTTTTAATTTGCTAAAATATTTTTATTTTTTATTGTAAGATCGATATTGTTAGTAGAAAGCTTTAAGTTCAACATGTAGCCGTGCAATGCACGGGAATTCCATCTAGTGGTTATTGAAGCTACTCAAGAGTAAAGGATATGAATTTGTCCCGACGTTATCTAATTTTCAGTACCTATTTTTATTTTTGGGTTTATTTTAGGGATAATTACAGTAAGCACCCCTGAACTATCACCATTTTCATCTTACACCCCTGAACTTTGGTCTGAAACTTTTAGCACCCTGAAGTAACAAAAGATTTTTCCGTCCATGAAATTTAACGTTAGCCATCAAAATGACCAAAATGCACCCCCCCAAAATATAATATTGAATTAATAATTAAAAAAATAGATCAAATCTAAATAAACCCTCATTCCTAAACAAGTCTCACTCCCAAACAACCCTCCAACCAGCAACAGCACCGGCGACCGACGCTCCTCGCCGCCTCGCCGAGAACAACCAGCACTTGCTCGTCGCTGTGGCCTCGTTGGAGAAGAAGTCGTGGCTTCTGTCTCTCTTCTCATCCGCCTGCTCGAGCTTCGCCGACACGAGATTTGCCGTCGGAAACTACGCCCAGATCTGGCGCCTCCATCTCTCTTCTCATCTCATGCACGAGCTTCGCCGACACGAGCATTATCTCCAACGAAACGGCATACTCCAGCAACATGTCGCCGCTGATTTCGATCTCGCCGCCGCCGCCGTTCAAAATGCAGACGTGGAGGTTCAAGAGGATCAACAACGATTTCGTGAGAATAAATAGTGACAACAACGACCGTAGCGGATCGCCGGAACTGGAGGATCTGGAGGGGTCATCGGGACCGTCGAGTAGCAGCAACACACCAAGGGCGATGGACGGTGGAGATTCACCGACGAGATTGTTATGTCCGAGTCCAGATGTGGACACGAAAGCAAATAACTTCATTGCTCGGTTCAGAGCTTGTTTGAATATGGAGGGTAAAAAATCGAATTTGGGCCGAGAGCCAAGCCCAAGCCCAGATCTGTCAGAAGAAGCGCTCGTCACCGCCGCCGCTCGCCCTGATCCGCCGAAAATTGTTAGGGTTTTTTTTTTTGTTAGCATTATGCTAAAATTATGGATTTTGTTAGTTTTTTTGTTTTGTTTTTGTTTTTGTTTTTTGAAATGAAGAATTTGTTAGAGTTTATTTTCACTATTTTGTTAGTTTGATTTGTTTTAAAATGTTTAATGTTATGATAAAACAAAAATTTGGTTGTTAAATTTGATTGTAATTTGTTGGATGATAAAATTATGATTTGTTTTAATTTTTCGGCGAACATATGATGTTTCCGGCGAGACTATAAAATTTCCGACAAATTTATAAAGTTTCTGGCGAGACTATGAATTTTTCGGCAAAACTATGTTGAAGAAGAAGAATAGTGAATAACATTTTTGGGATTTCAAATAATACATTTGTCATGTGCTAGACACATGACTAAATATTGACATTTTTTGACAACTTTAATTGATGGAATAATCTTTTGCTATCTAAAAAGTTCTAAAAATTTCAGACCAAAGTTTAAAAATATAAAATGAAAATGACAATAGTTCAGAAGTGCTTATTATAATTACTCTTTTATTTTATTTTTATTGTGTCTCCTGTTATGTTATGTTATGTTAGTGAAGGAAGCCACATCCTTATGGGGATTGGGATGGTGTGGGCCAGGATGCAACCCCAGCCCTTGGATCTCGTAATTTGTTGGGTTCCGAAGACATGCCATGTCATACCATCTCATCTCAATTTGGTGTCTCTGTCTGGTAGCTTATGTACCTATGTTTTGCTCGAATTACAAACCTCAGCAAACAGACCCAAAAGAACACAACTCACTGTTCATATGTTCCTCTTTAGCTTTTTATTTATTTATTTAAAAAATTATATGTTCCTCAATTTGAACTGCATGTTCTCTCTGTGAAACTTGACCCACTACTACACACTTGACTTGAGATTGATGGATACCTTCAAATCTTTGTTTAAACTATTCAACCTATACTGGAATTTATACATAATGCTGTACCTTCTATAATACTTGAGTAGAATGGTTTGAACTTTGAATTTGAGTTGTTACTTGTAATTGAAATCTCCAACTAAAAGGCAAGGCAAGCTATTATTATTATTATTAAATTATTAAATACTTTTGCAGAAAAGTAGAGTATGCATAATGAGTTTATTATTTACTTTATTTTCAGGTATTATGGCAGACGAGGCTGACAGTATGTGATCAGAGAAAGTGATGGATTGTTGCAGTGTAGACTGTAGAGTAGTAAAGCCTAGCTTATCATAGGCTTTGACAGTTGACGTACAGTGTGAAGGTGATCGGCGATTTATATGCCGGCGACAAGGCCTCCGTCACCTTGTACTGCCGGCGTGGCACGCTCTGGACCCCACAACCATCCTAATACTACTAGTATGTATTTTGTTTGTATACGTGGTAGTACAACAAGTATTATAATTTCTGAAAATATACTGTAATTGCTAGCTAGTATGAGAAAAGAAAAAGGAGTCAAAGTAAAAAATAGGTCCTGTGTTAGAGTATAGATATGATTATTAGGTAGTTAGGGTCTACTCTACTAGTAGTAGTAGTAGGTGGGACCCAAACAAAATCAAAGCTAAATGAGTTGTAGGGAGTTGGTTGGTTGATTATTGATTACACACAGCACACAACCCGTGATAGGATGGATATCTCCACAGTCCACACTCTCCACCACCTTTTTTACTCTCCTATAATACAACTAATATGCAACATATCTTTAATAGTTTTACCAATTTTAACCTATACTTCACCATATATTATTTCTCTCTTTTTAGCCTTCTAAAAAGACTCTTTAGAAAAACAAAGGAAGAGATAAATAAGACTATTGCTCCTCAGTTTTGTTGTATCTATTTAATTTGTTTAATCTTTTCGAAATTAAATACTAGTATATTTAATATAATTATTACCAAAAAAATTACTAAATTTCTCACATGCTACTCTACTCTACATCCAGCCTGAACGACAATATAAAATGAAAAAGATTTAACAAACAAATTGAACCCCAAGCATTTAAAATTGAACACCGACACCAGGTAATGTAGGTGCAAATGCAAGATTAGAGCCAGCCACAGTAGGTAGTGAAATTAAGGGCAAAGATAAATAATAGGAAGCCTGAACAATAGGATGTGAATCGCTAAGGTATATATATTCTAACAGTTCAATTTCTTTTAGGAATTATTAAAGGCTGTCATAAGTTAACAACTCATTCCCCACTAGAAAGAATGACATAGGAAAGCTCATCAAATTAAAAGAAACAATAAAAGAAGTATCAAATTAAAAACTTCATGGCCCATCTCTGCTCCGCTCTGCTCTTACACTGTTGGATCAGCATTGTGCCATCCAGAGGCACAGGGCGGAATGCTCATGAACTCATCAAATTCCTTTACATGGGTATCACAGCATTTCCACTGCAACATTTTAACATGAAAAATCAATTAGTTAAGAATCTTCAGAATTGTTGGTGAATTATTTACTCTTAAATAAGTTAGTCAAGACAATTGAGTTTTTTACAAAAAACAAAGACGGGGAAACCGGGAAGTCAGGCACACAAGAGCTTGTCCTTAAGTTTTGTGAAATAAGTTGAACAAGAAATTTGAAACAGATGGGAGTGATAGATAAGAAGCACAAGGATAGAGACTAAATGACAAAGTGCAGCAAACTGAGAGTATTATATAGGGTACCCCTCTATTTCGGTCATGGAAAACAGCAGGCCCTGGATGATAATTGCATGCGGTCTCGTGATTATCCTTCTCTTTGAAGGATTTACCACACCCCTTGTTTCTGCAAATTTGGGGCTCATTTATGTCAACTATCTTCTTTGGTGGGAGGGGAGAGACCTCAACAGCAGCAATGCTTTCAGCAAGAGTAGCTGCAGCTTCAGGTTTTGGATTCATATCTCTGGTTTGTGAACCTACACGCACTGACAAAGCAATCAAGAACTCCGACAACAATGTATAAAACAAGCGCCACTAAAAGCACGGACACCAACTTCAGAAATCAAACTATGATGTGCTAGAAAAAGAAGAGAACATCAAATTGACTTCCTCTAATGGCACTTGCAACACGTGTTACAGACAAAATAGATAAATAGAACTCTAATAATAAAATCAAAATGATAATATTCATTACTTTTTATTTCTGCTTTTAGTTCTTTAGCCTGCTAATTTGTTTCTTTTGTAACTTGTTTTCTGCCTAGGTGAGCTAATAACGTCTGACAACTATGATTAGAGTTCATTTTTATTAAAATGATCCCGTGTAACAAGGCAATAAACACATAATATACACTTGACACATCATACTTTCAATTAGTTGTTCTAACTTTGAAGATTAACTCAAGACCTCAGGTTAAGCTTGAACAACTCATTGCCAATTGATCCACGCACTCAATGGTTTTAATGCTTTGAATTCTCATAAAAAGAGAAATTGATTAAGCAAAACTGAATTGAGTTTCTTTGAAGGATGGAAAACCAATTAACATAATTTATTATCACCGGAAAAAGAAAGATGTGAAAGAATTAACCACAATACACAAAAAAGTTTAAAGTTTCTACATTCTTTAAGTTAGAGGATAGAAATCAAAGTACCATGACCCGAGCAAAAGAAACCCTGACGACACCTAGGGCAAGACTCTTTGAGTGATGAATCAGTTCCACCAGGTGTCACTGGAGTAGGAATTGGCTTCTTTGGAGCTGCCTTTGTTAACACTGGTTTCTCAATTGTGTGCTTACCTGTCTTACATCTTCATTAATAAAGAAATTTTTGAGCAACTACTGACAAACAAGTAGAAATAGAATTTTACAGAGCTAGTCACAACCAAGCGGGATAATTTATGCACTCAGAATATAATTATCACTAACATAAGGCTAATAAACTTTATAATGAACATTAAACTATCATAGCAGGGCTACATTATAATAAAAGATGGGCAAGCTCATACTATACAAAACATTTACTGTATAGTGTATACTCCCTCCATCCCAAAATGAGTGTCCTTATTTCTATTTTGAGAAAAATTAAGGAGAAGTTAGTTAGTGTGGTCTAATTATTCTTTTATCCTTAAGATTATGTGTTAAGGGATACTAACTAATTTGTTATAAAGATACTATTCACAATTCATGCATAATTAACTTACAAAAAGAAAGAGGACACTCATTTTGGGACAAAAATTCAAGTCAAACATGACACTCATATTGGGACGGAGGGAGTAAAACTCATGCAACCACATAGCTATCATTTGAGAATACTATATCTGACAAATAATACCCGATAAAACATAATGGAAGCATAAACAACCATCAGAGCAGTATACCATTAATTTACTATGACCAAACATCGCTCCTTCAAACATCAGCAGTAACTCACTGAATTATTTCTGCCATTGTTATGACATGTAGACATAAATCATATTGAAATTATCTAATAGCATAAGCAGTAAGCTTACAACATAAACATTAATTCCGAACAAATAATATAAGCAGAGCTTACCCTGGAATTTCCAGAAATAGGCTGAAATCATGACTTTTTTTCTTGCAACAGCTCCACTCTTTCATCCCATCATGAAATATAGGCTGAAAATTAGCAGTCATCCTTGAGTTAAGATTTGAGCTACAAAACAAATGATATAGACGGCATCTTGATGGAAAAGATGAGGTTTTCTATAGAACTAAACAGAAGACAGAGACTTACCCCCTGTAAAAGTAAATGTTCCCGCAGAATGATATCAATCCAATGCATGCAAAACAGAAAATTAATCAGTAGGATTCATAAAACATATATAAATTTATACAATTTAAGGTTAAAAAGTTTATAAAAAAAATACGGAGATAGCTAGAATTTTTTTCATCCATGATATGTATCATAACAAACTTATAAGACCCGGCAATTGACCCGTAAATGAGTGGGTTTAGGCCACATAAATATCACTTGCATAGTTATCGGGTCGGGTTGAGTCAGAGAATAAAAAAGTTTGTCTCTATAGTACTCTAGGTGTGGACCTGTAATTGATAGTAGAGTTGCTTGCTCCTTAAATAATGCAATTTAGATGACACTTGTAAGTTGTGTCATCAATTGTTTACTGAACATGTCAACATGGTGTAATGTCATATTGTCCCCGTAGGCCACGTTAGCAATCGTCTTCCTACCTCCTTGAGCTATGACTTTTGATAATATTGACAAATTACTACTAGTTCTTTGGGATCTCGTGAAGATGAAATAGGAGTATCATAATCGTAGTCAATTTCAGTAGATTCTTTTTATTTATTCATTAAGAAATTTAAAATTTATCAAATAAATTAGCATTGTCAATTATGTGGTTTGCACTAATTTTTATACTTAAAATAAACTTTAGTAGTTCGTTGCTACTGCAATTCACTTGCTTATTTGTTTATAAGGACATATGTTTGGTATAACATCTCTAACAGGTTTTAAAATGGCATAGACCATGTACATGATACTGTGCTAATTTTTTATTTTTATCCTAGCAGTTGATTCTTGTTTCAGTTTAATATCCCAAAACAAGGTATAATAAAAGAAATAAATGATCCTTTTTGGACATCATCTTTTAATATTTGCTCCAATAATTTAATCAAGGCATTGAACATAAATGAAGCAGTGTGGAAAATTCCATGGCACGGTCCATATTCCCAAACCCGGACTGAACCGCGGCGGGAAGTCCACTTGCAACCTGAACCACATACTAGTCGGGCTGGGTCATCATGCTTCAACCTGAACCCAAAGATGACCCGAACCCAACCCTGAAGCTGGCTCAAGTTATATGTCTGGTGTGTATTTATACAAGGAATAGCTTAACAACGACAATATCATTATTTCAGAATATCCATTTATGGTTAACAATATAACATTTTGTTGTTAACACTTAACAAAAAGAAGGAAATTGTATGTTGTAGTTTGTAGTAGGATCATATCAAGCTGTTGAAGTTTGAACTTTATACTACACAAGACTCAATACCACCATGAATCAGCAAAAATAAAGACTTGTCACGAGCCCAAAATTATTACCTATTAGTGGCAGTTTAAAGATACTAACTGAATTATGTTTCCCTGTCCAGGAACTCCTACTTTATTCTTTCTTTCTGCAGGCATCAGTTGTATAAATAGAAATTGAAAAGTTTGATGTGCAAATTAATGTATTCATATCTCATCATTAATATTTATCACCTCATATTACTACTTGGAGTATCATACCATCATAATAAAGGTGTATATGAAAAAGAAAAAAATAATTTATTGCCAGGGGCTATCCAATTGATATGGAATGCAGTCCTTGAAAATTACAAATTTTGTTTGCATCTAGGCTCAGCTGATTATACTTGAACACAAACAGCTTAAATACTATTGGGAAAAGCTAGAAAAATTCATACTCAAAATTGAATATAAAATTTTCTATTTTAGGAAAAGCAATAACACAATCTACCTGCTCTTGGCCTATCCCTATATTATTTGGCTTATTGATTGAATTTTACCATTCCCAATCTTGTTTCTGTAACACACTACAACACGACTCATACAAAATTCAGCACTTGTACCATTTACGCTTGGGTCATAGTTTCACAACATGACTTTGATTTTAGGTTTCAGGAAATCATGTTCTCAGAAAGAAGCACTTTCTTAGCCACTATTTTGTTATAATTGCCAAAAGTTCACAGTCAAAGACAGAAGATGTACAGGACTGAAACTGAACCTCAGCTCTTCATAGTCAGTTCAACTCCCTCCCTCAACTTAAGAGTTTCCAATAAAATTAGCAGACAAATCTAAAATTATTACGCTTGATTTCTGAATTAGTCAAAGAGAATTCAAAAGTAGAAAGATACATACCGAATCGTGATAGCGGCAGGAACCGTCGAGATTGTCTTCGTCGGTGAACATGGCGTCGCAGCCGATTCTCTGACATCGAAACCTACCTCCTGTTGCGGCCATTCTCTCTCTCACTCTCTACTGCGGACAAAGCAAAAAGAAGATTGGAAGACTGGTTTTCAATTATATTGCCAAAAGTAAAACTAGACTCTCAAAGATCTATCACAAGCGTCGGGTGGGTTTGGACTTGGATTGGAGTTGGAGATCAGAATAATCAGATGTAATGGAACTTGGAAGCTCATATTTCTCTATCGCGGTTTCTAGATCTCACGTCCAGTCTATTTTGGGCCCTAGATTTCGTGGGCTTACTGCTCGGCCCGTAATCACCCTTATAGAAAGAAAAGCAGAAACATGTGCGTATGCCTTTTGATTTTTGTTTTCCGCCATAATTAACGGTAATGTGAAACAGAAAGACAGTTCACTGACGGGTGAAGACGGAGAAATGGATTGACGAGGTGATGAATTGTCCGCCACACGAACTGAGCGTGGTCTCCACAAGTTCAACACCTACTATTCCATTTTCTTCTTCATTCTTCACACTAGCTTGCGAGAGAGTTCCAGAGAGATCCTTATCAATGGCGTCGATTGCGAGTGCTGTTGGTGTTGCGCTTCCTTCCTTCACTTCAATGAGCAAAAGTACTCGCACCAACACTGTCTCATACTCATTTTCGTCTCCAAAACCCAGGCGCGCCGCTGTGGTGGTCAGAGCCGAAGCACCCCAAGCTATAAATCCAGACATCAGGAAGAGCGAACCCAAAGTTGTGGACTCTGTTGTCACCACCGAGCTTTCTAAGCCCCTCACTGCCTACTGCAGGTAGCTTCATCGGATTTACTCGCATCATCTAATCTAATAGTTATGTGTTCAGAATTTTGGTTTCTGGATGCACTCAATTTCTTAGTTTTCTTTTTATTATTATTGCATATTTGAATGTTATAACGCAGTTAACAGCAAAATTAGAGATTAGCTATGCTAGATTTTCTGGGCTTTTATAGTTGGGTTGATCTTGAACTGATTTGGATGATTTGTGTCATCTCTTGCTGTGTGTATGCTGATTGCTCCCTGTAGGCAGGTTTTTGCTATAAATTTGTATTCCCTGAGCCTGATCTGGGTACAATGAAATAGAACAATGTGCTACTAATATATATCTGAGTACTTCACAATTAAGCAAGAAGATTTGTCTTCAATTAAAGTGCTGTGCTCTTTTTTTTTACCTTCATAGTGGAAGAGTAAATTATTGGAAGGATTATTTGGTTCAGAGATTAATATGAGAATAGTTCAGCAGATGTTTTGGTATAATAGAACAGTGTAGCTATTGTCTTTTGAATTCGTTATATCACTATTTCTTTTAGGTTGATTTTACAGCTTGGGAATATGGCAACACTATATTGGTTTGAATCCTTGAGTGTTGTCTATGCACTTTTTGTCATTCCTGTGACAGGATGATGAAGAATCTCCTAGTTGTAGCCTGTATTAGCTTCACTATTTATGGACTTACTGCACATGCTAGTCGGATAATTGCCGTAGTTATATACCACAGTGGTAACTAAGCAGTAACCGCATAGGAAATTTCAGCTGGTAAAAATTGGGATGCTATTATATAGTACTAGTTTGTGGTAGCAATGCCGATCCATTTTGCAAATTGTCCAATGATATGGCCATGCCTTACACCATCTCAAGGGAGCCCATTTTCAGAGTTTGTTATATATTTGTGCACTGTGTAATATAATGTTAATAAATCCGATTTCCGTGGGTTTATCTTGGTGCAGATGTTGGAGGTCAGGGACTTTCCCTTTGTGTGATGGCAGCCATGTAAAGCATAACAAAGAAACAGGGGATAATGTTGGGCCTTTGCTATTGAAGAAGTAGTAGCTTTAGTTATGTTGTTTTTATCTTTGTAGTCTTTTGTTGTGTGTTACTGAAACTTAAAGCTCTAAGTGGTCACCTAGTGAATGATATTTTTTTGCCTTTCGGATGAATGTAACTGAGCTATATGTCTGGTTTCTTGTTGAGGAACCAACATTGTTGTTGTATAAAAGCCATTAAGGAGGGAACATGAGTTCTGGGTTATCTAAAATCATGTTGTGTCTCAAAGCAAATCTTTTGGTCCCTTGTTATATAGTGTAATATACTAGTTGTTTTGTTGTATGGATGTGTTATTCAAATGAAAGTTTCACCAGTGGAACTTGAAAGACTGCTCTGAAAGATTGAAGTTTTGAGCAAGGTCTTCCAAGTGTTGAAACTATATTCTAATTTTACTGATTATACATTGCAAATTAAAGAGGCTTTTGTTTAACAAATGACATGTGGGCCAAGTGGTTAAACACTGAGTTTTCCCTTTGAGGTCTCGGGTTCGAGTCTCCTGGCCGGCGGTATGGGGTGGGGATTTTTGGGTTATTTGGGTGGGGTGTGGGTTAAAAGGGGAGAGCTACCCTCTGTTGTGTAGCTCTTGTTCGAAGAAAAAAAAAAGACTTTTGGTTAAGCATGCTTGAGATTTGGTGACGTGGGTTTAGGATCTAGGAATGTTTGTCAGGTATAAAGCACATGTTGGCTTAGATATAATAGGATTAATTGTTATTTGGTCCCTTGAACTTTACATTTTTTGGTTTTTGGCCCCTAGACCGCGTTTTTAGTTGCTAGAGTCCCTGGACTTGTCATTTTTTGCGTTTCAGTCCAAATTACCGTCTATTCCCGATTGGTAACAACCACGTCAGCAAGGTATCCACGTTGGCATGCCACGTCAGCGTCCACCTCAACGACGCTTCCACGTTAGCATAAATACAAAACACACCGTTTTGTTTGTTTGTGTTTTTTTTTGTTTTATTGTCTCGGCGTCAATACAAAACGGCGTCATTTTGTATTTGGTAAAGACAAAATAAATGAAACGGTGCGTTTTTTTTTGTTGCATCAACTTCATCAAAACGACGTTGTTTTGATGAAGGCTGAGACAAAAAAAAAAAAAAAACGCACCGTTTCAACCC